>OZ026622.1:23457676-23602676 GCA_964020975.1 Hermodice carunculata | reverse complement strand
CTTGTGAACACTCTAGCACCTTTAATTTGTTGCAAATCTTCGCTGAATGTGGTTGGATGGTGGGGGAGGTCAAAGTCTAAGTTGGCAATGATACTAGTGGGGCCACTTATAATTTGACATAAATTATGAGCCAAAATGTGTTTTAAGATATAAAATTCCATATTTGGAAAAGTAATTGGATTAGACTTGCCAAATTTATAGGATATAATGTCCAAAGCTAGAATCATATATATAATATCAGTGACGTTGACCTATTTTTGTGAGGTCACCATGCCTGTAAAGTTGAAAGAGGTGATTTTGTAATGGCAGGGTGCAGCTTGGACTTCAGTGGCAATGTCAGCACAGCACCAGGCAGACCTGTGGGCCTCTTGTAATACATAACATGGGTGTCCTTGATCTTCTGTCAGAAGGTCACTGAGGACATAAAGTGAAGGACTCACTCATTATTGTCTTGGCACATGCAACGATATTCATCACAGGAGTAGCACAAATAAGCTGTGATTACATGTGGAGCGAAGTGCCGTCGGGTGGACAATTTTTACATTAATTTAGATGTTCAGAAGTCACTAGAGGACTCACAGCTTTCAAATGAACAGGTGTAATATGGCCCTGATGCCAGCAGAGCATTAGGTCCATGGGCATCTTGTTTGATTTTTTACGACTTTTTTTTTTAAATCTTCAAAAAAGTTATAATATTAAAGATTAATATGGGGATTTCTTGTAATGGTTATAACTTAGGTAATTTTGGCCAGATTTGTGCCAAACTTGTTAGGGATGTACCTTATAAGTGTCTACCTGTTTTGTGTAAATGGTCATGCTTCAGTGAGGTTTACACCGTGACCTCATTCCTAAGGTCACAGGACAGCTGACACGAAATTTACTGTTCACTTGATAACTTGAGATCTGTTTTGAGTTGGGACCTTGATGTTGCACATGTTAATGTGTCTCTATGAAGGTCATGCTTAGACAGTACATGTTTGACCTTGACCTCGTTTCTGGGGTCACAGTGCAACAAACATGAATTTTACTATTCACTTTAACTCGAGAACTACATGTACTTGAACTGGGACCTTGATGTTGCACGTTAAGTGCTCTTCTATAAAGGTCAGACTTACTCAGTACATTGTTGACCTTGATCCTATCACAAATTCACAGAGCTGCAAGTGTGATGAATGTGTAGGTCAGCTGAGAATGGGCTGTTCACACAGCCCTCTTGTTAGACTTTCTATCATTTTTTTGTTTCTTTTTGGCAAAATCCCCCCCCCCCCCCCAAAAAAAAATCTTTTTCTCAGAAACTGCTCAGCCAATTGCTTTGAGATCATATTGGGATGCTCCTGGGAACCCAGAGACCTTAATTTTGGCCATGCCAGACTTGGCTTATAATTCACCTGAGCCCAGGATTAGTCATGATCCTCTAGTTTCTTTGTAACCACAGAATGAAAACTTATTATTTTTTTTCATCATTTAGAACCACTGGCTTCAGCTTTCCCTTCTCAGAAAGTACAACATAAATTGATCAATAACACAACTAAAATTTTATGGGAGTATTTTGATTGTCAGACCTTTATTTTTTCGTGACCTACCGACCTACATTCATGAAAACATGGGCAAGTAAAACAGATTTTTAAGCTATGTGAAAATGTTTCCTTTCTTTTTCTTTTCCAGGAGAAAATCTTACCCTGTTTACTACAGATGCGGAACATGCCAAATGAGCTGCTTCATGAGCAGGTCCTGGAGGCCTTGGCTCTGCTGGGATATGTAGATCCTGTCAAGGGAAGAGGCATCCGAATACTGACAATAGATGGTGGTGGTGTCAGGTAAATTATTTATTATCAGTTGGAGGTATTCATATTTAGCTACATTAGCTGGAGACCTGCTCTGATCTGCTCAATTGCTGGGCAACAGGACTATGTCTCTGCCATGATGAGGACACCTCTAGCAGTTAAACGTTGCTCACCATACAGAAAAGCAACTTTTTCTCCCAACCAAATGGAATTTCATATGTTGAGCATCTTGTATGGTTTAAGATTTGGTGGTTGACTTTCTCAAGCTTTCGGTGTTTGCCAAAAGCTCATGTGACCATGCTAAGTATGAGAATCTGCCCTCCTCCTTTGAAGTGCCTTGCTGCAGTCTTGTGGGGTGCGCAGGATACCATTTAATAGAGTTGGGACAATATATATCGAAATACAATGTACCCTGATACTAACCCTGTACTTAACCAGATTGTGATATGTTCAGTGTGTATCATATTTTCATGAGAAGGTAAAAAACTTCAATTTTACCATAATTTATGAAATTTATATGAAAATATTTAAGAAAAATAAATCATCCCTTATAGAGATGAACAGCTAATAAAACACATTTCAGAGTCAACAACATCAATTCATTGTTGGTGTATGTATAGACACAGCAGAATGATTTATCAAAACAGGGTTTCTGCCAGAGTGAAATTTGAGGGTACTCTGATACTCATATTCTAAAGTAAAAAGTCTGAAAATAAAGACTTAATGGGGTATTTTGGGGTAATATATGCCAAAATTTTACTTTTTGGTAATATTTTAGGGTAAGCACAAGTACCCTTAACATTTTTTAGGGTATGCTATTTTACCCTTTTTACCCTCTGGCAGAAACCCTGCAAAACACTAGCACAGTGGCTGTGATACTGACTATTGCATGTAAATTCAAAGAGTGTGATCATGCACTTCATACAGTGTCATGATATATCGTGATACGTCTAGTGATACATGGTTCTGTACTGAAAAGTATTGTGGCACAGAAATTACTAGGTAAATGGTACCCAACCCTACCAGTTAACATGAATGGTATAACCTCCTGTGGGCTCCTAACTTCACCACTATCATGCATTATGTGATGGTTTCAGTCCCTAATCAGTAGTAGAGAATGGTCACGTAGGGGTTCGAGGCAGACCTGGGGGGGGGGGGGGGGGGTAAGAATTATGTTGAGCAGTGACTGTGTACATATATGCTCATATGCAGAGTGGGCTGGTTCTTGTTTCACAAGGAAAGTCCGGGTTTTCGAGGCATCTTAACAATAATATTTTCACATCATTGCCATTGATGTTATTAACTTTTAAATAAGATTTAGGAAGTGGTCAAATAACCATCACACACCAAGATGAGCCACATGTACTTGTTTTTTTCCAGCATGCTGTCTACAGCATGTATTGTTTTCAATGTAATAATATACAGTGGAATCCCCCTATTAAGACCACCTAAGGGACTCAAAATGTGGTCTTAATCAGGGAGTGGTCTTAATGGGGATATTATTTGATTAAGGATAAACACAAATGGGTCTGTAAATTGGTGGTCTTAATATAGAAATGTTCTCCTTATGGAGGTGACATTAACCTTTTGAATCCTGGGAGGTTACCATGGTTACACATATCCATTTGGCATATGTGTATGTAAATTATGATTTACATCTGGTATTGACTTAAAACATCTAATATTATATATTTTTGCAATCCTCAGACTACAGACAACATTATTATGTACATAATGCTTGCATGCTTGCAGATAACCGTTAATAAACATTGCAGGCCAGCAGGAAGCTGATGAAGGTTGGCTTGCATTGCATGCCGCTCGAATGGACAATGATAGGAAGCGATGTTCAAATATGTGTCGGGTGTGGCCGATAATGTTGTGCTAGGGGATGGTTTCCATTACATTCTGTTTAAAATCAGTTTTTCCATTTCAGGTACATGTACTCATTTCCCTGAATTCAGTCTATTTTCCATTCTGGAAAATGATTGGCCCTCACTACTGTTTTAACCAGCCAATGAAATAAACAGGGCAGATTTAGGCCTTCGTAATTAGCGAAATTGGGAAATAAAACAGTAATAGCTGCACAATTCAACCCAACTCTTAATAAGTAATGTTAAAATAAATTAGCTGTTTGCAAATTTATGTACCCCAAATGGATGAAACATTAGTATTTGGCTAATTGGCCAATGGCACCAGTAGTCCCTGACTAAAGTGTAATAGATAACAAAAGACCAATATACACTGTACTTCAACTAGAGTACTTACGTATATGGATGATAGCACAGGGAAAAGACTATCTGTGTGAAGAGAACTAAACGAAAACTTGATCTTATCTGATTTGATGTAAGAAAGCGCACATTTTCAACATTCTTAAACTAATGTGTGTACAGGTGCGTCTGTTTCTTAACATCAACTAAAACCTTTTAGTGTAAAACTAGGTGTGTAAAAGCTGCATGTTTGTATCAGATTAACGAATAGTATGCTGTTCATATTGCTTTGCATATTTGTGCACAAATTATTCATAAATGTTTAGAGAGGGGGTCCAGTAGACTGTTGAAATATGGCATTTCTAGGGAATGTATGTGTAATAAATCCTCATGGTGTACATGATTATATATATGCTGTTGCATTGTGTTGCAGGGGCTTGATAGCTATAGAGACCCTCAAGAAACTGGAACAGTCATGCAATGTGCCTCTCCACTCCATGTTTGACTATGTGTGTGGGGTCAGCACTGGCGCCCTCATAGCCACCCTCTTGGTTGTGTTCAAGCTCCCGCTCGACATCTGTGAGCAGATCTACAAGGACTTCAGTGCAGAGCTATTCCGTAGAAACAGATTGATGGGTGCAGGCAAGCTATTTATGTCACATGCCTTCTATGACACAGAACTGTGGGAGAAAAGTTTACAGTAAGTGTTTTTTACCTTTGTATTTATTTATTTATTTACTTACCTACTTACTTACTTATTCATTCATTTCTTTTTTTTTTTTCTTAAGGCAGGTTGTAATTTTAATTTCTTACAATGGTACAGGGTGTGAAAGTGGATTATGTGAACACATCTTCACAATAGCCGTCATAAACATGTCAAGTCTGTACAGTACTACTGGGAAATCTTGCACCAAACCCCAGTGACATGGTCACATGGTGGTACTAGTGCCCACACTCCAAATTCAAAGAGAATTTTCTTCACTCTCATTCTCAGATGTGGGTCACAGGCTGGTTGGTGCCAGCAGCCCACAGGGTAATTGAAATCAGATTTCCTGGAGATGGGGGCCAATGGGAGTCCAGCAAACTAAAAGTACCTTCAGAAGACTGCTTGTGTGGGCCTTAATGAGACGTACTGATCAAAAATGGATGCAAGACATCCCCGCATTACATATCCCAGTGACATCAAAAATCTTCAAAATCTTGTTTGCAATTTTATCCCATTACAAGTGCATTTGTGTACCACTTAGAAATTCCTGTGTACAAAAGAATAGAACTTGGTATGTATAATTGTGGCACGTAACTGGAAGGTGCATTAAAGTACTGTAAATTGCTTTATTTTCGCGTGTTTAAATTTTCACGGTTTTACTATTTTTGAAATTTCACTGTATTTTTAATTTCACTATTTTGGACATAATTCCTATTCAAACAATGTTAAAATATTATTTCACTGTGTTTTTATTTTCACGGTTTTGTACCATCAGCAAAATAAGCGAAAATAAGAATACAGCGAAATATAAGCAATGTACAGTATACTGCTCTTTTTTTTGCCACATTACGATGAAAACAAGCATGTTCCTGCTAAATAATAAGGATGCTATGCTGTAGTATGGTTCAGATTGTTGGGAACACAAGTCCCAGGGGTCATGATCTAGATATTTGGACTGGGTAAAGGAGTTAAATGCATAATCAATGTCCAAAAAAAAAAGAAAAGAATTAAACATTCTGTGATGTTAATGAGGTTTAATTTTGTTGAGAAAATGTAAATCTATGATATTTGGGTTGAATACGCAATGCGTCATCATATGAATCACAAATGAAAACCTTTGTATTGCAGAGACAACATGAATGACAAGTCTTATCTGGAAACAGCAAGAGACCCAACCTGTCCTAAGGTACATTTTACATATATATATGCTGCTTACAAGGTTCTCCATAAATTTCTTACAGGCTGGTTATTTTGTTGAAGTACCCAATGTTTTTTTCAGCTCAGCTGACTTGTCAGTCAGCTTAGCTTATGTTACGACTAGCCATCAGTTTTCTGTCCATCGTCCACAATTCACATTTTCCACTTCTCCAAAACCGTTAGCCAGATTCCCTTTTTATGAATTTGTTTGTTCTTTTTGGGGCACATCTTAAAAATTTTTCTCCGAAACCGCTCACTTAATTGCTTTGACTCATAGTTCTGAGTTTGTTCACCATGTGGCACTGTGATTTGTTTCTAATCTTTTATGATTTTTTGTGTGTTATTGCTATTTTTGACTTCTTCAGAACTGTCACTCAGATTAAGCTGAAATTTGGTGGATACGTTCCTTGCGGAAGGATAAAAAAAAGTTGTTCACTAGGTGGCACTGCTGTGGATTCCTGATTTCTAACTATTTGTTCAATTGAGTACTTATAATTATCAGTCAGTGCAGCTTTCCTATTGGTTAATGTGTAGGTCAATTATCATTCTAATGCTAATTCACATTTTCAACTTCTCCAAAATGGTCATCCAGATTGACTTCAAACTTAGTGGCAATGCACATTGGGTGGGTTTTTACCATGTTTGTTCAAATGGTCAAGCTCCAGTAATTTTTGGATTTTTAATGAATTTGCTAGTTCTTTTCTTCTTTTTTTTTTTTTTTTTTGACAAATGTTTCAATTTCTTTTCTCCACAACCACTAAGTTAAACCCAATTGCCTTGATATTACATGAGAAACTCCTAGAGACTTCTGGTTCTTAATTTGTTCACCAGGTGATGCTGCAATTTTTTTTCTCATTTTTTTAATGAATGTTTGCGTGTTTTCGTTACTTGTCACTTCTCCAGAACCGTCTTTCAGACTAAGTTGAAACTCTGTGGATATGTTCTTTGTGAAAGGGTCAAGGAAAGATGCTCACTAGGTAGCACTGCTGTGGATTCCTGATTTTTTCAATCCTCGTACTTATCAGTGAATGCGCTTTTTCCATTAATTCGATCCTATGCAAGTCAATGGGCATTCTAGTGCATTCTAATAGTAATTCCCATTTTGGACTTATCTGAAGAAACTGTCCATCAGATTCACTTCAAACTTGGCGGCAATGTGCCGTGGGTATATCTCTACCAAGTTTAATTTATTCAAATGGTCAAGCTTCAGTGATTCTGTGAATTTTTATGATTTTTCTTTGAAAATCTTTAAAAAAAGTTTTAATAGGAAAGTTTAACATGGGCATTTCTTGTAATGGTTATAACTTAAATAATTTTGGTCAGATTTGTGCCAAACTTGGTAGGGATGTACCTTTAAGTGTCTAGTACCTATTTCATTCAAATGGTCATGCTCCAGTGATGTTTGGACCTTGTCAGTGACCTCTTTTCCCAAGGTCACAGGACAGCTGACATGAAATTTACTGTTCACTTGATGACTTGAGATCTGTTTTTGAGTTAGGACCTTGATTTTGCACATGTTAATTTTTCTTTGTGAAGGTCATGCTTAGACAATACATGTTTGACCTTGACCTCATTTCTGGGGTCACAGTGCAACATACATGAATTCTGCTCTGCAATATAACTTGAGAACTACTTGAACTGGAACCTTAATGTTGCATATATATGTTAGTGTTCTTCTATGGAGATCAGACTTATTTAGTACATGGATGACCTTGATCCTATCCCAAGTTCACAGAGCAGCAAGTATGATGAATGTCTAGGTCAGCAGAGCATGGCCTGTTCTCACAACCCTCTTTTTTTGGGGGGGGGGGGGGCATCAAATCTGATTAGCTTCTGCAAAAAAACCTGTCAACACCTTACAAATTGATAGCCGGTGATATTGCTGTCCGTGTTTGGGCTTCCAGAGGACACTGTGCATGTGACCAGGGCTAATGTTAAGAATTGCTCCACAAATAAATTGGAAATTTTGATGACAAGTGTAGATTTAGATGCTAGCATAGGACTTGCCCAGATTAAATTTCTTGCCTGTGAAGACTAATAAACTTGCCATTTTTGAAAGTTGATCCAGCCTGCCATTTGTTGTTTGTGCTGATCCATACATGACTGAATGGGTGTCTATTCTACTTGTATATGTGTACATTAAGTGGAATGTGACTTGAAAGGGTAAATGTATGTGATCGAATGAAAAACATCCAGTAGGTGTGTGAATTTATTGGAGGGAGGCCCCAACAGTTACCATGTTAGATACTTTTCATGTACTATATGGATGATGATGACAATATGTACAGGGCCGCCAGACCTGCAAATCTTAATTGGCATGATTTCTGTGTTACCTTGCAGCTGTCAGCTGTGTCCACGATAATGAATGGTCCCTGCCTACGCAACTTCCTCTTTCGCAACTACAACTTGGCTCTGGGTGTACAGTCCCACTACCCGGGCAGTTGTCGCTACAAGCTGTGGGAGGGCATCCGGGCATCTTCAGCTGCACCAGGGTATTATCAGGAATTCAAGCTTGATGACTTCGTGCACCAGGTTAGCTTACCTTGTAAGATAATTATCTGGCCACTTAAACATGATACATTTACATGCTGTATAAAGTGAAGCATGTGATCTACTGGGATCTTAAAAACAATGCTCTGGGAACCTTTTGATTATTTGGATCAGCTCCTCTTCATTGAAGTGTCATGTATATATGTGAGCAGGGTGTACCCTAACGTTGCCTCCAAACATCCCCCTCACTTGCTATTGCATTCACTGATGTGGGCGCTCCCCGTGGTCTGACGTTCGGCAGCTGATTATTGTCTGAATTACGCAATTGTATTAACATGATAACATAACCAGAGCTTTTGGGCCAATAGAGTCAGCCTTGTTTGTCAGTCAGTCAAGATCATAAATTATTAATGAGCTATGTGCTGACCAATCAGCTCGCACTTCCTGATGTGTGACGCGATGAAGCATAGTGGTCTCCATGGGACTGATGTTTATCAACAGTAGTGCACCTTGCAATGGGCAGCGCATGAATGAAAGCATTAACGCCAACACTTCCTACTCTGAGTTGATGTCAATGCACAACTTGTTTTAAATTGTGGCAAGGGTGGAGCTTGTGATACAGTAGTACCTGCCATTAGCGACCCCCTATGGTCAGTGATCACTTGCTCAAAAGGACCATTTTTCCTGTGCACAGACGTTTTATTATGATGTTGAATGCAATGTCATGAGCGACCACCTGCAGAACGTGACCAGCAACCGGGAAAATTTAGCAAAAAAACGCCCTATTTAAACCACAGCTTTTTGCCAAGACTCGAGAGCATCTGAACAGTGGCAAATCCTGATTTTTTTCCCCCCGTCATATATGACCAAAATATAACTGTTATTCATTCAGTTATCATACATGTACTTCTAGTGCGTTTTAAACTTTATTTCAAATGGTCATGATTGATTTGAAATGCATCACAACTTAGAACATGCATGGTTGGTTCTCTCTTATGTTGAAGTTGAACTGCTTCTTGTGTGTGTGGTGCCATCCCTGGGGGTGCCATCTACTATTGAGCCTTTGTGTTGCATGAAAAAACAACTGAAGGGTCGCAAAAAAATTGTGAATACATTACTTACTATCTTGACCTTAATCTTCGTGCTTGGTTATGTCAAGTTCGTGGTAAATCATAAGAAATCAATTAAAATCCCCTCCCAGTATCTTGCAAGTGCGCACTTGGATCTGCCATTTTTAAATTGCATTCAGTATTTTGGGCATAATTTACTTCACGGTAACTTAGGTCAACAACAGAGTAATGCACCTGGTCTGACATTTGTCAATAAGCTTAACACAGCCATACACATGGTATTGTGTTGCTGTTTATTTTATATTCAATTAAATTCAAATTATTACAGGTCTTAAATTCAGCATTACTTCCAGCATACTAAGATTAAATTATTAAACCAAGAGTAATACTTTTGCATAACTTTGTTGAACTCTAGACAAGCACGTGCGTTGATATTGGTTGATTTTTATAACCCAAGGAGGCTAGGCTACCCTCCTTCATTAAAGTTAGCCAAGTCAATAGCTGCCTGGTATGTATATATATGTGGAGATTTGGTTGCTGTTTATTTTATATTTGATTAAATTAGAATTATTACAAGGACAATCCATTGTCTGTCCCAGCCTCGCATGTCTTCATTCCAATCAAACCACGGTCGTGTTTGACATGTGGACAAGAAAAAAATTGCAGAAAATGTGAAAATTACAGTAGCATTATTTGCCCTACAACTTCATTGCAAAGTGAAGTAGATAAACATCTTGGATCAAGACTGGAAGCTGTACTCGGTGTGTCTGAGGATATGTTCCGTTCCAACCTTCTGTGTCAAAAATGTGAAAGACAGATTCAGATTTGAATTCTTGAAAATGGCAGGAAAAAAACAAGGCAATATGATAACCAAATAACATTACCTCCAAATACAGGATCAGATTGGCGTAAGAATTAAACATTCCACTGTGTATTCTCACAAATGGTTTACCGCGGAGTTCATGTACTGTGAAAAATGGTGAATATACACAACTCCCACAAATACACAACCCCTCACTTTCTCCAAGCCTGCTCAGCTAGATACAAATGTTGCACATTTAGCTTCACATCCCAGTGTGCTATGGTGCATCTGCATTGTTTGCCCAATAAGATCTGCGTGCACCATCAAGACCCCTAGGAGAGCACATCAGAAAGTATACAGTGATCTAGCGGGATCCTATGGAGGCAAACCCAAATGGGCATTTTCTGAAATGTTAAAAAATGTAAGCCTTTACAGGATCTGTTACCTTTTGTAATTTACATCATATTTGAGGCAGTGTTTGTAATTTTTGTAATTTTTATGTGTCAATCTCGTTCAGATTACATGTCATGCTTCAGTGTACAGCCCTTGTAAGGGGCTGGAAGGTAGGGTAATTGAACCACCTGGCAAGTGGCTAAATCCACATACAATAAATAAGTACATGTATTATGTGTTGTGGTGTGTTTGTACATCACTTGTATGTGTTCCAGATTATTTGCAGAAATTTGCACATCAGGAAATGTTTGATAGATCATCTTCCTATTGAATAGACCTATGCTGTAAGCTTCAAGCTTTGAAATAAGAAAATAACAGGTTTTTGATTGTGCTCTGCAAAGGCTGCCACCTATTGAATGTTACCAGAACTATGGTGACAGGAAATTTAAACCTCAGTGTAACAATTTGTTGTAGACAGGTTTCTCAAGATGCATTCTGTTCTGAACGTCCACATTGTGAACAAAGGGTTAATTACTTAAAAGTAATAACATAATGCTATGAATACAAAGGCATAAGCTATTAACCTGTCTTGAAACATGTTAAAGATGGTATGTGTAGTTACAACTGCTGCAGTATAAACTACACGCACCATATACAGATGCAGTGGTACCTGCTATTTAAGACCACCCCTACAGCCAACAAAACATGGTCTCATATTGCAGGTGGTCTTAAATTGAAGGTGTATTTAACATGTAAATACAGCAGAGGGTCTTGAAAGAGTGGTCTTAAAAAGACATGCAGTCTTAAATTGGAGGTGGTCTTTAGAGCAGGTACCACTGTACATGTATATATATACAGGATGGGAGGATCGGCTAAATTTTAGTGCTGGAATAAGAAGTTTTACTGAAAGACTTTTGTTGGTTGTATACTCTTCAATGTAATGGCATATCAACTTATAAAATGTTATATAACTTTGAAGTAAATGTTTCTGATTGAGTAAAATGACAATTGCAAGATCACCTTCCTCACAGACAGTTGCAAGATCACCTTCCTCACAGACAGTTAAAAAAACATTGTGAAGTGTTGATGCTTTAGTATCATAGGGGCATTTCACAAAAACTGTGACATACATGTAGTTATAAGGAAGAAAAAGCCAAACTGATCAAACCTTGATATTATTTGTAAGATTACATCCGAAAGTATCAGAAAATGATATTTGCCATGAAGTTCTAGCTGTGTATCATAGATTATTTCATTAAGCTGTATTCATGCAAATTCACGTTTGTGTGTCACGGACAGGGCAACTTATTTTTGTATGTATCTTAAATATGCAGATGTTTGTGGAATATTTTATTGCACAGATCGAGAACCTGGCTGACATGTTTACCATGCACCTTGATAAAGATGGTGAATTATAAATAATTAATATACCACCTGTCTTATAATCATATGGCCTGTCTGTGACATTTGAAATGAAAATGTTTTGATATCTGCTGCAAAAATGTTGTATGAAATTAATCTCTTCATGTTCTCAGTATTCAATATAAAGCCTTTCTGAGCAGCCATCAAGAATTTGGAAATGTTGTTTGGAAATATAAAATTATTAAAAATCATAATGTGTCACAGACAGGACAACCATTTTCAACACACTCATAAAAGGAGAATTATATTCCATCAATGACAATATATATTGCTCAAAACAGAAAAAATGTGGAAGGCTTGTGATGTAAAGTTGTACAATTTGCAGGATCTTGTGAAGATCAGAATTCTCTTTTTTGATCATAAGTTGACCTGCCAAAGTATAATATACCTTGTGGGTACCTCTTGTTAAAAACCACACACATTCATATTTTTCATTCTACAGATGATGAAGTAACATGAAACATGCTGCTTTAATAAATTACAATGTATGTTTTGAGCATTGTATGATTCCTGAGCCCTGACAAACACACACAAGTTTCCCAAATTAAGAAAGTTAACAGAGGTTGTCCATGTCCTGTGGCTGAAAAGGGTTTCTAGGTCATGGCATATGGAAGTAACAAGTCCTGCATGTAAGTGTTAAGGCTAATGACATGAATGAGGCATGCAACTGGACTAATGTTTGTTTCACACAGGATGGGGGACTGCTCACGAACAACCCAACTGCCATAGCTTTGCACGAGTGCCGTCTGCTGTGGCCAGGATCAGATGTGCAGTGCGTGCTATCTTTAGGCACTGGTCGCTACCAACCACCCCAAGACACCACACAGGCCGAGTACAGCACCCTCAAGACCAAGTTGGCCAAAATTGTACAAAGTGCCACAGACACAGAAGGTTAGTTACCAGTTGCAGTATTTTAATGATTTATGCCTGACTATGTTCCATTTTAAACCTGAATCTGTTACTACAGCAAAATTTAAAACTTTTTGTACGCAAATAAAATTTGCTTCACCGAAAGATTTTTAAATTAACTAAGATTGTAAAGTATGACCCTGTTGTTACCATATGAGTCTTGCAATAAATGATAAAGTGCAATCATTGTGATATCATTATGTGAAGTACATTCATATGTTATCATAGATGCATGTTCTAACACATATATATAAACCTGATTTAAAAGCACCATGATCATCAGGGGTCACATTAAGCTTGCATCCTGCGTCATAGACGCAAAGAAAAAGAAATGACGCCTGGAAATTAATTAAACATTGTCATTTTGCGTCTCTGTGGACGCACGCACAAAAACGCGATGCATTTTGAATGATACAATTGCAAAAATTACCCCAAGCGGTCACGGTGTTTCGTATCGACCATTATCAATCTCATGATTATTTATTATACTGATGGAATCCTCTGATGTTCGTCTTTCTATGTAACAAGCTCTCTTATTTGCTAAGAAAAAATATTCCTGGGGTATCCCTCCAAAAATTTCCCAGAACGGAAATGGATGTACGTCATTTCACTTCATTATAAATGTGCTGAGAGCACTTCCAGGCTCCTCATTGTGTGGATTTGATCACGTGCCGCTCACTGTCCAATCAAATTCGTTGTTCCCCATGTGCTCGTCTCATGTCCGCAATGTTGGTAAGGCACGAGTGAAAATTCATTACGGACGGCAAGGAAAATACGCAGATTAGTCATCACAAGGTGACCTGTGGACAAAGCGAAAATTTGCATTAGCCGGCCTAACACGATGTTGTTCATCACTGTCTCCGACGGGTCACGTGGTTATTGGTGTTTTTTGAACAAAATTTGGTTGTTTTGATTTTATTGAAATGTTTGAATGGAACAAATCTGTATGACAGAACAAGATGGGAATGAAATTTATGATCGAAGGCCGGAAAAAAATATATAGCGGAAAACCATACCTGGGTGCATGCCCGTGACATGCTGTGTACACTTGCTTGTGTGTTGCACGGCTTGTAGGCCTACCGTGTTGCTTGGTGAAAAAAGTGACCACACTTAAGTGAAGATCAGACTCTTAACACCGCCTACGGCATCAATTTTTTTCAGGTATATTGAAAAAGAAAGTGCACAGAAATATAAATCATATAATTTCTGACCATTTCATCACGTGGAATTAATCACAAAAATAACAGAGCCCAGGCATGTTCAATCACGCATGCCGCTTGTTGTGCAAGCGAGTTAAAAATCTGTCCGGTGGCAGACGGTGTGCAACACCAGATACTGGCACAGTGGCAGCGTGCTATGGGTTAAGCCCCCTTCACAACCATTTTTTGGTAGACCAGGGATGTGTTATAGACTTAGTCTTAATAGCAGGTTCCTGGGTAGATTGAATCCATCCTTGGTACAGTCAACAACTTTTAGACCCTTTTACATCAAGTTGGCATATTGGTAACTTTTAATTCGATCTTAAATTTTATAATAATGAGTTACCTATGTGAGCATACAGACCCTATGTTATGTTCGTTTCTAGGCTTAAGTTACCTGCATGTTTTATTTATTTATCATTTTGATGTATGTTGATTATACCAAATAAAATCAATTTGTCAAATTACATCAAATGAAGTCCAGTTTGCACAATTTCAGACTGGACCCATCGATTCAGTTCATGGACCCACTATTTTTCCTGTAAAAGAAGAGAGATGGGTCCAACGGACCCATACTGAAAAATCCTTAATGTGACCCCTGATTATTTTACAGAATTGCAATGAACAAACATGATGCAGTGTGATCATTGCACATGTTGTAATTAGCACAATAGAATGTGCTCATTTGAATTCAATACACTCTGACTTTTTTTTTTTTTTTTTTTACATTGAGTTGACATCTAGAAGGCTACCTAGCTTCTGGCTGGAACTATCAGAGCTACATTTTAATAAGTCGGATTCAAAGGGGGATGGCGGGCGGGCTGGGCTTTGTTGAATAAACTGGTGCATATTATGCCCACCGAAATTATTCCGTCATGATGCAGGCCTAGTAGTTGATGGATACATGTACACCAATGGTGGAACATTTGTGGATACGAAGAATGCTTACTTTGAAGACAACATGAGGATTTCCAGCTCACTGGGTATTCAGATAATATGATTATCACTGCAGAAAACAAACTTTTTCCAAGTTGTTATATTATTTGTTGTTTTCTACAAGGATCTGCTTTATATAACACACACAGGTACCCAGTGATACATGCCAGAGCAGCCCCACAGCCAATGTGAATGTGTTGTTCTCTCACAGTGTTTTAGCTACAACAGTGTATATCCTTCTTGTTCACTTTGTGTTTTGTTGTTGTTTTTGTGCAGCTGTTCACACAGTGCTACAGGACCTGCTGCCACCCAATAGCTACTTCCGTTTCAACCCTTACATGTCCGAGGACTTCCTGCTGGATGAAGTTCGAGAGGACAAGTGGGACCTGATGAAGCACGACACAAACATGTACTTTCGCAAAAATGAATTTAAGTTCCAAAGAGCTGCACAGAAATTGGTTCTTCCGAAGTTGTCGCATCAAAAAGCAGCAGACTGGCTGAAATTAAAAACTGATGCCATGGCATATAGATAACAGCTGTTTAAACTGGTATCAATTCATTTAATATTGTATGGCAATATGTGCTGCTGTATTGCCAATTTAATTAAATCAACCAGACTTGTATATGAGGGGTGTATGCACACATAGTGTGCAGGCCAGTGACTATAATTATTGTATTCAGCTGTATTTTGCCAATTCAACATAAACGTTTCAGACAACTTGAAGCGACACCAGATTGCATATGTTTTACACGTACATGTACTTACTTTACCCAACAGTTGAAGCCATAGTACCAAGCATTGTATTTAACAGTGACTATGTTTTACCTACATCAGATGTACATGTAGAACAAGGGATATTTTCTTAGAGAAGAAAATAAGTAAGGGGCCAATCAAAATGTTCAGTATTCCAACATTAGTACACAGAGTACTCTTTTTCAGACACCCCCCTCGCCCCCCTCCCCAATCTGTGTTCACAGAGTATTGAAAGATAAAATTTGAATGTTTTCATTCAAGCTTTTCAATTCTACACACAATGATTTTTCTGTCTTATTGTATTTTATTGATCAATTAATTTTGTAACTGAAGATGGTGTACTTCAGGGCTTATAGAACAGTGTGCCATCTAGTGGCATCTTGGGGAATTACAAGTAAGAGTGAACATGTGTGCCCCTGAGATTATATCAAATTTAATCCAGATTCTTTTGGAGTCCTTGTCCATACATGTGTATTTGAGGGGGTTTGAGTGAAGAGTTCCTTTCAGGGTACATGAAAACCTGGATCACTGTACAGTAAATCATAAATTTTTAAAGCTCTTTTAAAACTTTCAAAGATTTAGTATGCAGAAACCCCGTCATATCAGTCATCATGATATTTTTCTTCTGTATTTTTGCAAAATTAAGCTAATAAAATCACTGCAAATTTCATACATGAAAAATTTATGTCGACTGGATTGATAAATTTACATGATATCTATCTCTGTCTGCATGCTTGGTTTGAAGAGAAAAGGCATCTTTTGAAGTCCTGAAAAACACCTACTTTTTAACAATCATCAACAACAAAAATCATCAGTTTTACACATCACAAAAAGCATCCATAAGGTCCCCCCCTCCTCCCACACACCCTGCGTTCGTTGGAGAAAATGCTGAAAATTTTGACTGGCTTCTAGGAGACGAGCATTCTGTCTTTGACAAGTACATGGAAACTAGCTATAGGTGATTAGATTGCAGTCCCAGATGATATTTTTTGAGCATGCTAGTTAGGAATGGCAAGTTTGATCTGGCAGTTTGTGTCATCATCCCAGTGCTATGATTACATGTGATACTCGCAGCTCTGCATGTTCAGTGACGTAATGGGAAGCACTTAGTGCAGGGATTAACTGCTGCCCTCAATCCTGAAGGAACACATCTGGTTAATGCATGAAAGACAAACTGTCTTTCTGGTACCATCTAAAAAAGAGTAAATTTGTTCAGCTGCAGGTTAGACTATGTTGACACAAGCAAGATGATTTCCTGGAATAAAGGTGCCTGGATTGTGGTCAGCCCTGCAGGACACTTCATGTAGAGGCATGCATCCAGCATAGGCCAGTCAGGCAGAAATTTTGCTGTTGATCAGTGGGATCTGCTGAACCTTGTGTCAAATGGCAGTCTGCACCTGTAGAAATGTGTGACCCTTTGTTCACAGCCTTTCAGTACAGGGTTTTGAATTCTCAGTCGATCTGGAGACTGACATGTTCCTGTTAGCCCAGTAGTCCACTTCACATGATCAAGAGGGGTATAATGATTCACAGGTGCAGTGAAGCAAAGTAGCCTCTGGTGCAATTCACAATACTCTCAATGAAATGTGGTACATTACAGTTCTAGAATTTGTGCACTTGTCAGCCTCAAATACAGGCAGTAATCTCTGAATAACATGCTTATTATGCTCCCAAATACATGTAGTTCAGTTAGGAAACAGCAAGCGAAACCTGTTGTTATAAAAACAAACTGATGACCTCTTATCTGGCTCACTGGAAATTGGCCCAGCTAAGAAACGTCTCAGTTAGCTACTTCACAGCCTGGTATCCTGGTCTGTATCAAGATATGATATAATTAAATGGTCCCATGAGTGTATCATTCATTCCTGGTGAGCAAGATTTAGCCGGATGGCGCCCAGAGCAAAGAAACTTGACACTCTTGCTTTGCCATTGAAGAGATATACAAATACAGACATACATTATTGTAGCACTGTATACATGGTGTATGTGTATGCCTGCATGTGTGTGTGCATGCCTGCACAATCTAAATACGAAGCATGCATTATGATTTCCCGCCTCAACTGCATACCTGGTTGTCTTGGTAACCACAGTCTCACCTGGTGAGACAAGGCTGCTCCCTGTGCGGGGAAGTGGTACTGAAAATTGCTTTAAATTTGCTGTATTCTGTTTTCTAACATTGCATAGGAATTTTGCCCAAAGTAGTGAATTTTAACTTCAGTGAAATGTCAAAAGTACAGCCAAGGTGAAAAGTTAAACATGAAAATAAAGCAATTTACAGGATATTACCAATACTTTGGAAATAAGGAAAGCTTAGTACACAATGGTACAGGCAGATGGAAATTTATTCTTGTAACCAATTCAGGTAGCACTAAGCAAAGGTGATTTTGGTACATGGAAACTCAGATTTCTCTAAAAGACATTAGTTTTGTGAGAAAGGGGTATCAGCGATATGCCTGTGTTTCTTCCGTGATTGACCGGCCCCAGTCCTGTGCCTTTGTGGTGGGAAATTAATATGCATGTCTCATTATGAGTTTGGTCAATACATGTATGTGTGTCTTTAGCTTACATGTACATATTTTTGGGGGACGTGTACCTGGTGCTTAGTTAATACCATCACTTGTCCACTTTCCTTGTTGGTGTGGGCCAGCGTTGACATATGCTTTTGTGGTGGGAACATAATATGCTTTTCGTATTATGAGTTTGGCTAATATGTGTGTCTTTAGCTTACATGTACAATTATTCGGGGACATGTACCTGGTGCATAGTTAATACCATCACTTGTCCACTTTCCTCCTTGATGTGGGCCAGTTTTCACATATCAAGACATACTTTCAATTTGCATGTGAAGATAAAAGCAGCTCATCACTGGCTGCAGTTCATTATTGCATCCCCCGTAGGGAAGGATGCTTAGTGTTTAGTCCGACTAGCCACTACTGTTTGACTTATTTTCCTCATATTTCTGTCCCCTCTTGACTCATAGCCTCCTAATTTGGTACAGATAATATATGAGTCTGGGAAATTTTTACCATATAATAATATATAACCTTGAAGTCAAAGATCAAGTTCAAATCCTTGTTGCATTACTCAGCAGTTTTCACATATTGCTTATACCTTCGTAATGGTGCATTGTAGGCCCAAGGTTACTATTTTAAAGTTTATAGGAAAGTACCCATGGGCTTTCAATTTGTATTGTTTATTTTAAAGTTAGGTGACCTTGAAAGGTCGAGCTGCATACATTCCTCTTGATTACTGTGCAAGTCTATGGAGATTGCAATGCTAATTCACATTTTAAACTTCTCCAAAACAGTTGCCCAGATACACCTTAAACTTGGTGAGCATGTACACTGGGAAGGTATATATTAACTGTTTCAAATGGTCATGCTCCATTGATTTTTAGATTTTTAATGGTTGGTGGGGGAGGGGGATTTTTGCATTCCTATCGATTGCATAAATCAATAGGGTTTGCAATGGTAGTTCACATTTTGACTTCAAAATCTTGAGCCAGATTCACTTGAAACCTTTTGTACAGATATTCCATAGATTTTGGGACTTTTTGCTCATATGACTGTGGATGACCTGGTCACGGTCACAATGCCTTGCAAAATAAAATGGTTTCCCAGCCACATCTTCAAATGGGTATGATTAAAGTCCATCAAACTTGGTCATTTTTTTACCCTGATGAGACTTCCCTACAATTTGCTCACAGGTGACCTTGAGGTCAAAGGTCAAGGTCAATCTTCCTGCAGGAGAATGGTGGCCTCTGGTGAGAGGCAACTGCTCGATCAGGGGATACAAAAAGATAATGTTTTTTGCACAAAAAACCTGCATATAGTTTTTTGTTTGACCTTTGGTCCAGTATATTTGAGGTATTTCGATGTAAGAGCTGCAAGTAAATACAAAGTAGAATCCCCAGTTAAGACCACCTTCACAAGGAGACCATTTCTGGATTAAGACCAATTTACAGATCCATTCTTGGTTTATCCGTAAAACTAAATTATATCCCCCATTAAGACCACATTTTCAGCCCCTTAGATGGTGTTAAAGGATGATTCAACTTGACTATACATACATGTATAAGCAGTCAAAATGCTTAATGGCCTTTTTGCTTACTGTTTGCGTACTTCTCTACCCAAATTTTGCATTGCATTGATAATTGTTGACTCAGTTTCCATGCATGGCCCTTCTGCCACAGGTGAACTACTTGCATTCACTTTCTAGTCACGTTGGCTATGTCAATGAAAAACTTGATTCCCTGAGGATATCACATGGAGAAAAGTCTCCAGTCTGCAAACTGAATTCTGTCAAAGTGCGAGTGAAGAACTAAGTTTCCTCAATACTTAAGTATTGAAAAAGCTATTAGCTTAGTGTGCATTAGTCAAACTTGACTTGGGCAACTTTCACTAGTACCAATACGTGTACTAGGATTGTGTATGCTTTTATAAGGATACATGTACAATGTACATCGTAGGTTACACAAGATCAATTTTGTGTAACCAGTAGCTTGTAGAACACATACAGTGGTCCTCGTCTTGAGAAACCACTAGTACCGCATTGAGAGACTACCTGCCTTGAAAGATCATGTTCTGAAGATACTTTGTTAAGTTATTTTGTGGATTATGCCTCTTGGGATAGTCTGAAAATTATGCTGTACACGTACCTTGAAAAGTATATGAAAATGCAGACATCAAACACACACTTAGTTAAAGATCATTCAACCTTGTGAGCCACTTGTTAGATAGATTCGTGATAAGTATATGAAATGGCAAATGCCTGATGAAATGTTGAAATAATGCTCCACAGCCTCAGGCAAATTCTAACATTTTTGCCAGGATGCCTGGATGTAATATTATGGCTGTGAAAACATTTTAAGAATATTTCATATCCAGTTAAGGCTTCCAAATGGAGCCTTAAATTTCGAACTTACAGGGACTCAAAAATGTGTAAAGATCAGTTTTATCCTTCAAATTCCAAAACGAACACAGATGAGAAATACTTCTGAACCTTTTTTGTACCACACATTATTAAGTATGCCTGGATTCTGTGAAAAAAAAAAAATCAGAGTTTTATTGAAACTCAAGAACAAGTCAGTGTCTGTTCTTGCACAGGTATGTGCCACTTCATGATTGTCCATCCCATACATGTACATATATATACTGTAAAAGCTCCCTATACCGAACACCCTTGGGACAGGAAAAAAGTGTTAGGCATAGTGAGGTGTTTGGTATTATTATGGGAGGTTTGCTTACATTGGAAGTACATGTATATATCTGGGACAGAGAAATGGTGTTGAGTATAGAGAGGTGTTCGGTTGGAGAGGTTTTACTGTATGTGTGTGTGTGTGTGTGTGTTCAAAACAGTAAAAAAAAAATAATCAGATTTGAAATCTTTTGGATCATATCCATCTGTGAAGTACATGTGTATACATTTTTGATGTTTGTAATAATACTTCTGCTATAACTGTCATGTCTGACATATGTATAAGTTACAATCCTTATTGCTACGGTGCTAAACTGTATATCTACCTACGATAAGTAGGGTGCCGGAAGGTCAGTTCAGCAAATTGCTGCAGAGTTTGTTATTGATTTATGAAAGACTCCGCATGGGTAACTTACACCACCAGGTGGGTTATATCACAGATAAGAGGCATCAGTGTCCGGTCCATAATTTGAGTTTACATGTACATGTAACTTGGCTTGTTATCAACATCAATTCATCGAGACAGAAAACGTACCAAATTTTGGAAATGATGACAAATCAGGCTGGTTTGTACAGCTTGATATATTGAATAAAAGTAAGGGTGATATGCTGCGTAGATGTTTTTAGCCAGTCCTGCCAGACGTGTGTCTGTTTCATAGGACAACAGTGGGATTGTACAACACGGAACATTGAATAGTAACTTGTTCTATTCAAACTGCACTGCAAACAACTCAAAATCCAGCTTCAGATATATCAGTAAGTTACGGGAAATAACAAAAGGGGCAACATTTTTATAGCTATATTTGCATGTCAACTGGGTGATAGATTTCACTTTTTCTCGTAGTGACCCTGTGCTGACATAGTTATTGATATGACAGAAATTAGGAAAATGCGGCATTTGAAAGTCAAAGTTTCTTGTGTAGTTTGAAATATTTGGACTCTGGATTTCTGCTGTTTTTATCAAATATTACTGTTTTATCCCATTATATTAAATTAGGTACTGTATGGATTTGATTTTTCCAGATTATCTACATGCAAAAAAAAAAAAAATTTTAAAGTTTTGTATGTATATATTTAGATCACACACTGCATGTATAGTATTTATAAGCCTACCCATGCTTTATGTGAGGGTTAAGTTTTCTTTTTGTTAGGGTAAAAGTAAATTATTTTGAATGTGAATTAAGGATACTTGTGAAGCAAAACTATGCTTAATTCGGAAGTGTCTCTTCCACATTGTCATGCAAGATCAAATGAAAGTATGCTTAAAGAATAATAGCATTTGTTTCTGATTTTGCTCTATTTATTGCATGTAGATTGAAAAAAAAGCTCCAGCTACTGGCATGGTTTCTTTTCTGATTGGAGGTTTATACATGTGGGAAGACCAAGAAAGCTTGAATGTGCGTCAGATAATTTATTTTGCATTGAAACTTGTTAAATTTCAGACATACAATTCCGCAGCAAGAGTAATCCCTTTCGATACATTTTTTTTTTAAATTTTAAAATATAAAGCAAAGACCACCTAATTGTTCAAGGTTGCTCTTCCAACATATACATGTATTACAACATAATTGAGAAGGCACCCATTTGAATTTATAAGCAGCACATGGAGCACGAGCCTGTCATGTTGAGAGAGTTCTCATAACTTGTGATCCTTTATCATCTCATATGCATGACAGGCATATATGAATAGGCACAAATTAAAATATTGAAATCTCTCACTGTTGTGGATCTAGTCAACTTAGCATGAGAATTGAGGTATTTATCCTTCCATGTACGTGTATGAATGTTTCATAAGATGGAAAACCTTGTGCCTAGAGCCAGTGAAGCATGTTTTCGGAGACTCGAGTGATATTGACGGGTGTGCCAGGGACAGGCATATTTCAAGTTTGTCTGCTTCTGCACATACCATATTTATATTGGCCACATGTGCCCTGTATTGCCTGCACTGACGTGTCATCTGGCAATAGAGAAATCGCAACTATTTAAGAAAAAAAGTTGCAGAATATTTGAGTTCCGTATAATACAAGCATGTACATGTACTTACTAGGAATAATTAAGGACTTGGTGGATTTTTGCAGAGGAATTATCCAAATTTAAGATAGTCCATATGTACATGTACTTACAACATTTGCAAAAACTGTATGTGTTTACACATAGAATCATATGCAGGTTGCAGAAAATAAACCTTGATGCTTATGTAATGAATATAATTGTGTACAGGAAGGTAGTTCAAATTTTGTAAATTACTTGGAACTGAGAATACATTTATTAATTTATTGAAGCCCAGAGTGTTTGAGGTTTTGTGGTCTATTCCTCAGTCATATTGTAATGCAAGCACGCTTTGCAATCGTCCCTGTGTGTTTTCAGAAATAAAAAATACATTTTGTACATATTGAACTGGGACTGTGACAAGTCTTTATTTTTTTCAATTATTCTGCATGAAATCAATGCTCAGAAACTCCAGATGCAAGTTGCCATTGAACTACATGTACCTGCAGTCAGCTTTTGTGATGGTCACGGAATAAGAAATGTTGGTGGCTGACAATGAAATATTTTCCAAATTGATCCACAGCTATTCGTTCCCTCTTGCTTGACAGTAAACCCATTTCTGACTGCATGTTCGAACCTGGAATACTTTGACTTTTGTTCACTAGGATTACTTGATGACAGACTAGGGCTACCTCTTGTAGGGGTAACTGTCTGAGTCTGTCATCAGATAATGCAACGAAAGTGTACAGTTTACTCTCTTTGGACCATGCCCATGATACAGAGAGGTTTTCAACCAGCACTGATCTCCTGGCTAAAAATGGTGAATGCACATATCCACTCTTGCAAGTTGAAATAGCACAGTAAAATAATGAAACAAGTTTCTGAGTATAAAAAAAGGTGGATGTCCCCTGACACCACCAGGATGACATCAGATCTGGGGTGCAAACTCTGCATCGGTATGTATAGAGGTGCTGCGGGAATGACCCCCCCCCCCTATTTTCCACCCACTGGAGAGTTTGGACCCTCCAGTTCCTGATGTACAGTCTGAATATTGACCCCCTTTTCAAAAGGGAGACCCATTGCCAGCATTGGTAACATGTAGGTCAATTTTCTTACAATCTGCATGTTAAAAAAAGAAAATAGAGTTTTGACTCCCCATTTCGGAAAAAAAATATAAGCTTTTGACCTATTATAAGGGAAACGACAGAAGGAGAGTCCCCCATAGTGACCATGCCTTTGTCCAGATCGTTTCTGCATGATAACTTGAGAAATTTTTGAGCAGGGCTTTCATATTGCACATGATTTTAGTCTTCTATAAGGGCTAGCATAAGTTCAAAGATGGGTGACCTTGAGCCAATTCCCAAGGTCACAGAGCCACATTCGTGAATTTGGTGTCGCATAACAACTTTAGAAGTTTTTGAGCTAGGACTTTCATATTGTACAGGATTATTGTCCTCTTTAAGGGCTATAGGACAAGTTCAAAGCTGGGTGACCTAGGCCCAATTTGCAAGGTCAAAGAGCCACATCAGTGAATTTGGTGTCTGCATGATAACTTGAGAAGCTTCTGAGGTATGGCTTTGATATTCCAAAAGATTAAAGCATCCTGTAAGGGCTTAGTCAAGTTCAAAGATGGGTGACCTTTACCCAATTCTGAAGGGCACAGAGGTGAATATGGTGTCGGTGTGATTTCTGCATGATAACTTGAAAAGTTTTTGAGCTGTGGCTTTCATATTGCACATCATTATGTTTTTCTATCAGACCAAGGTGAAGTTTAAAGATGAGTGACCTTGACCCAATTTCCAATGTCATGCAGCCATGTTTGTTAAATTCATTGTCTGCACAATAATTTATATACTTTTTCGTTTCTGGGTTTTTTATTGTACAGGATTTTAGAAAAAAAAAAAAAAAACTCGGAAAAACATTCTGAAACTTTCTGGATACTGGCCCCGTCCATTTTTACCTCAGCTGACTTGTCAGTCAGCTGAGGTTTTTTGAGGGTCCGTCGTCCGTCCGTCCGTCCGTCGTCCACAATTCACATTTTCGACTTCTTCTCAAAAGCCGTCCGCCAGATTCACCTCAAACTTGGTGGAGATGTGCCTTGGGTGGGTCTCTACCAAGTTTGTTCAAATGGTCACAGTCCAGTGATTTTTGGATTTTTAATGAATTTTTTGGTTCTTTTTTGGGTAAATCTTAAAAAATCTTCTTCTCCGAAACCGCTCACTCAATTGCTTTGATATCACACAGGAACACTCCCTGGGACTAATAGTTCTTAATTTGTTCACTAGGTGGCGCTGCAATTTTTTCCTAATTTTTTATGAATTTTTGTGTGTAATAGCTATTTTCGACATCTTCTCCATAACCGTCACTCAGATTAAGCTTACACTTGGTGGATATGTTCCTAATGTAAGGGCCAAACAAAGTTGTTCACTGTGTGGGAATGCTGCGGATTCCTGATTTTTAACGATTTTTTCAATTCGGCTCCTTTGGGGTAAATGCACCTTTCTTATTGATTACCATGTAAGTCAATGGGCATTCTAATGCTTATTTACATTTTCGACTTCTCTTCAAATCCATCATCCAGATTTACTTCAAACTTGGTGTCAATGTACCTTGGGAGGGTGTCTACCAGGTTTGTTCCAATGGTCATGTTCCAATGAATTTGGATTTTTTTATGATTTTTTTTCAAAAATCTCTACAAAAGTTTTAATAGGAAAACTTAACGTGGGAATTTCTTGTAATGGTCATAACTTTAATAATATTGACCAGATTTACTTCAAACTTGGTGGGGATGTGCCTTAGGTGGATCTCTACCAAGTTTGTTCAAATGGTCACGCTCTATTGATTTTTGGAATTCTATGAATTTTTTTGTTTTTTTGAGGGTGTAAACCTTCAAAATTCTTCTCCTCTGAAACCGCTCACCCAATTGCTTTGATATCGTACATAGACACTCCCGGGGACACCTAGTTCCCATTTGTTCACCAGGTGGCGCTGCAATTTTTTTTAATGAATTTTTTTGTATGGTTTTGCTATTTTTCCCTTGTTCTCAGAACCATCCCTCAGATTAAGCTGAAATGTGATGGATATATTGTTGTTGAAGGGTCAAACAGTTGTTTACTGGGTGGCACTGCTTTGGATACCTGATTTTTAAGGATTTTCAATTTGGGTACTTATGGTTCAGTGCAGCTTTCCTATTGATTACTATGTAAGTCAATGGGCATTCTAATGCTAATTCACAGGACAACTGACACGAAATTTACTGTTTACTTGATAACTTGAGATCTGTTTTGAGTTAGCTACACATATTAATTATTGTGTACGAAGGTCATGCTGAGACAGTACATGAATGACCTTGACCTCGTTTGTGGGGTCACAGTTCAACATACATGAATTTTACTCTTCATTATAACTTGAGAATTACTTGAACTTTGATGTTGCACATGTAGGTGTTCTTGTATAAAGGTCAGACTTACTCAGAACATGGTGTCCTTGATCCTTTCCCAAGTTCATAGAGCTGCAAGCTTAAGTATGATGAATGTCAAGATCAGCTGAGGCACGGGCTGTTCACACAGCCCTCTTGTTTAATATTTGTGACTGGAGGAGCTGGAACTGGGAAAAAGAGACTCATAAAAGCAATTAACCTCAAAGCTATGCATATTTTTAAAAAAGCAGGAGATAACCCTGAGTACCCTACAGGCTTGCTCACTGCTCCAACTGGTGCAGCTGCCTACAATATCGGTGTCACCTTGAATGCTGCATGCAAATACCCAAAGGACAGTCCTATTCTCTAAGGAGCAATCCTTCAGTATATGCAACAATGGTCACCAAATTATATCGGCTTCAAATTCTAGTCCTAGATGAGATATCCACCGTAGGCAGACGCGTGTTCTCATATATTTACCGGCAAAGCAAGTTGAAGATACCAACAAACCTTTGGCGGGATTTGCAGTCTCTCCTGGGTGACCTATACCAGATTCCTGCTGTACAGCAATGTACGCTATTTGACACAAAGTTACCTTCAGATTCAAAACAAACAGACAAAATCCACCCTATGGAAATTGGCATGGTTTTGGCTGGTGTATTGGAAAATAACTTCCAAGTTGCTGAGCTTAGAGAGATTATGAGGCCGCAGGATGATTTAGAGTTTATTGAAATGCTTAATCACATTCGAATCACACAACCTTCCAAAGAAGACATTCAATTCTCCAATTTCGTGTCATACATCCTTGAAGTAGCAACTATCCTCATGATGCCTTGCACACCTTTGCATGGAAAAACGATGTATACAGCCATAATGAGGGGAAGCTTTGTCATCTACATGTAAAAGTAGTTACAATCCAAGCCATTGATACTGTACCACCTTCTGTCACTGCATACAAACCAAGTGAAGATCATGCTTGTTTGAATGCATCCTTACAACTGGTTAAGCGTGCACTTGTCATGCTCATAAAGAAATGTGGATGTGTCTAACGGGCTTGTTATGGGAGCCACTGGCTTTCTCTTAGATACAGTACATCATAATTGGCAAAAAATGCCTAAAGCTGGTATTGTTAAATTTGATGATCCTCATATCAGCACTCATGTGCACCAGTTATCAAACCTGTTACTGCTATACTGTGACAGAGGTACACCAATATTACCTGTTGAGGCAAAAGAACATCTGGGTTGAACTGAATCCTCACCACAGATAACTAGAATTCAAATACCACTTGTGCTTTGTTGGGCAACCACAATCCATAAGGTACAAGGCACTAACCTAGACCAAGTTGTTATTTCATCCAAACACACACAAAAAATGGACGGGCTTGATTGATTGATTAATTTTATTTGGAAGTCAGCAGCCATACAAAGTACATGTACAGGTAAAAATGAATAAAAGTAGCACAAATTGACAATACACAATGTGTTGACCTCCCGGGATAACCCCCAAAGTCAATACAAGACTTATTTCTAGGGGGTCCCTGTTTACCATACATAAATTAGATTTTAAATGATTTTCAATAATAATAATCAAACCATATACATCTGGAAAACAAAGATATACAAAAAGCCAGTGCAAAAAAGGCACTGAAAAAGGAAATCAACTAGATTATTATGGTCTCTTAACTTGTCAAAAATCTGTTGTGCCCTTTTTTAGCTCAGCTGACTTGTCAGTCAGCTGAGCTTATCTTATGGTCGTCCTTCCGTCGTCCGTCCGTCCGTCCGTCGTCCGTCAACAATTTACATTTTCGACTTCTTCTACGAAACCGTCAGCCAGATCCACTTCAAACTTGGTGGGGATGTGCCTTGGGTGAGTCTCTACCAAGTTTGTTCAAATGGTCATGGTCCATTGATTTTTGGGTTTCTAATGATTTTTTTGTTCTTTTTTGGGCAAATCTTAAAAAATCTTCTTCTCTGAAACCGCTCACCAAATTACTTGGATATCACACAGAAACACTCCCTGGGACACCTGGTTCTTTATTTGTTCACCAGGTGGCGCTGCAATTTTTTTCTATTTTTTTTATGAATTTTTGTGTGTTTTAGCTATTTTCGACTTCTTCTCCAGAACTGTCCCTCAGATTAAGCTGAAACATGGTGGATATGTTCCTTGTAGAGGGGTCAAACAAAGTTGTTCACTATGTGGGAATGTTGCAGATTCCTGATTTTTAACGATTTTTTCAATTCGGGTACTTATCGGTCAAAGCAGCTTTCCTATTGATTACTATGGAAGTCAATGAACATTCTAATGCTTATTCACATTTTCGACTTCTTTGCCAAAACCGTCATCCAGATTAACTTCAAACTTGGTGGGGATGTACCTTGGGTGGGTGTCTACCAGGTTTGTTCAAATGGTCATGCTCCATTGATTTTTGGATTTTTAATGATTTTTTTGGTTCTTTTTTGGACAAATCTTAAAAAAATCTTTTTCTCCGAAAGCGCTTACTCAATCGCTCTGATATCACACGGAAAGACACCTAGGGACTCCGTGTTCTTAATTTGTCGAACAGGTGGCGCTGCAATTTTTTACTATTTTTTTATGAATTTTTGTGTGTTTTAGCTATTTTCGACTTCTTCTCCAGAACCGTTACTCAGATTAAGCTGAAACGTGGTGGATATGTTCCTTGTAGAAGGGTCAAACAAAGTTGTTCACTATGTGGGAATGCTGCAGATTCCTGATTTTTAACGACTTTTTCCAATTCAGGTACTTATCGGTCAATGCAGCTTTCCTATTGATTACTATGGAAGTCAATGAGCATTCTAGTGCTAATTCACATTTTCGACTTCTTCTCCAAAACCGTCATCCAGATTAACTTCAAACTTGGTGGGGATGTACCTTGGGTGGGTGTCTACCAAGTTTGTTCCCATGGTCGTGTTCTAATGAATTTTGGTTTTTTTTATAATTTTTTTTTTCAAGAATCTTTACAAAAGTTTTAATAGGAAAGTTTTAACATAGGAATTTCTTGTAATGGTATAACTTAAATACTTTTGACCAGATTTACTTCAAACTTGGTGGGGATGTGCCTTGGGTGGATCTCTACCAAGTTTCTTCAAATGGTCATGCTCTATTGATTTTCGGAATTTTTATGATTTTTTTTTGTTTTTTGGGGGACAAACCTTAAAAAACCCCTTACCTCTGAAACTGCTCACCCAGTTGTTTTGATAACGTTCATAGACACTCCCAGGGATGCATAGTTCTCAATTTGTTCACCAGGTGGCACTGCAATTGTTTCTATTTTTTTTTTTTAATGAATTTTTTATATGGTTTTGTTATTTTTCACTTGTTGTCAGAACCGTCACTCAGATTAAAGTGAAATGGGATGGATATATTCTTGTGGAAAGGTCAAACAAAGTGTTTACTAGGTGGCACCGCTTTAGATTCCTGATTTTTAAGTATTTTCCATTCGGGTACTTATCGATCAATGCAGCTTTCCTATTGATTACTATGTAAGTCAATGGGCATTCTAGTGCTAATTCACAGGACAACTGACACAAAATTAACTGTTTACTTGATAACTTGAGATCTGTTTTGAGTTAGTACTGTGATGCTGCACATGTTAATGTTTTTGTATGAAGGTCATGCTCAGACAGTACATGAATGACTTTGACCTCGTCTCTGGGGTCACAGTGCAACATACATGAATTTTACTCTTCATTATAACTTGAGAACTACTTGAACCTTGATGTTGCACATGTTAGTGTTCTTTTATAATGGTCCTTGATCCTCTCCCAAGTTCATAGATCTGCAAGTGTGATGAATGTCAAGATCAGCTGAGCATGGGCTGTTCACACAGCCCTCTTGTTGAAAATGAAAAAGCTTTTGTCTTAGTCTTAAAATTGGCCTTGCCCGTCAACAATTTTATTTTTTGGGGCAGATTGTTCCAAGTTGTAATAGCATTATAGTAAAAAGTAGTTTGGCCAACAGAATTTGTCCTGGGAATAGAGAAATTTACAGAACTGTTTCTGATGAAGTGATTATGGATAGTTTGAGGCTTGTCAAAAAGGCTTATGTACCCTGTAGTTGAGTCACTTCTTTGCAAGGCTTCTATTTTCTTGACTTTGATACAAAATGCATGAGAAGGAAGAAAGCAGTTGATGAGGAAATGCATCACTTAAGGCCACAAATGCCTCTACAAATGGTCACTGATTCTTTTTTGTCTAAACCAACTGATCATATAAGAATAGTCTTAATCAATGTCCAGTCAGCTTGGGCCGTCCACAAGCAGGGTGTGGGAGCTGATGTCTTTCTACAGTCCTCACATACCATAGCAATAACAGAGATGTGGAAAGAACATAATAATGATAGAATATATATTCCTGGGTACCCACATCAGCTCTCAGCTTGCAGGTTCAATTCTTCAGTAGGTGGTGTTGCACTTCTCTCAGCACCTTCCTTCTAGATGACATCAACCTGTACCAGCACATGGTATGGAATCACTAGCTGCTATATTACCATTTAACCATCATAACTTGCAAATAATCCTCATCAACAGAACAAAGAACATCTCTCCACAACCATTGTCATCATGCCGTGACCACATTCTTCAGACATTACACCTTTCAGTGCCACCAATAGTTGCAGAAGATTTTAATATCAACATGCTGTCATCCACCTGCAACAGTCCAGTCACTCAAGTGCTACAGGCCTATGGACTCAAAAGAGTCCCTGAACCCATCCATCACTCAGGATCACTCTTTGACCATCTTTGGACTACCAATAACATTACAGTTTCTTCAGAGTATACATTAGCAACATACTATAGTGACCGTGCCCAAGTTCTCATTGACATTTCCTAAGGTAAGACACTATTCCTGCTGAAGTGATTCTCTTTCTACTGAGGCCACCCCAAATGCACTGGAAATGTGACCTTATTAGATGGTAAACTTCTAGTATGCGCCCTTAACTGTACCTTAACTGTATTAGGCACCAAGCTAGGCAGTGGCCATTAACAATGAACTCTCCGAATTAGGACATATTACCAATTTTTAATGATTGGGGCAATCTCTGGTGAAATTATTTGCAGCCAACTATTTTTCACCAGAAATATCATCAATTGTGGAAATAGGCAGCATGTGTGGTACTTCTAGGTCATATGGCTGTTGTCAATTCTCGAGTTCGAACATCTGGGTACTTTTGACAGTGACCAACCACACGTAACTAAAAGGTGTGAACAACAGCAATGCAGCCACAAAGTGTTAAGTGACCATGCAGCATGATAACCTGCATACTCTTTCCTAAAAAACAACAACGAACAAAACAAAACAAAAAAAACCCAACACCATTCAGCTTTTGGACAAGATATTTTTGACGAAATTTTACAGCAGGTTTTACAAGATTACAACTTTTTCAGTACCATAAGCATAAGTCGTAAATAGCTCTAATTTCGAGGAAATTTGGTCAGCAAAGTAGCAAAGGTTAGCATGTAAGTGAATGGTGAATATCCACCAAGTTCTCAATGGGGTGTGATGTCACAGCGAACCCAAGAATGAGGGAGTCCCCTGGGATGCTAGCTCCTGTGCGTACATGGTACAGTACTACTATTATTCCTGCCCCCTGCAGGGTGTGCACACAATGGGACTAGGAGCCGGGGGCTCAAGGTTATTTTAGCCCATTACAGTGGTGCATATATGTTGTTTCCTAGTAATAACCAGGATGGTCCTATGTTTGTTGAGTGAAATTCTTCCTTCACTTTTTCATATAACTGTGTTTTGTTATGTCTGCGCCTCAATGATCTTTTTCGCATGCAAAGCTGACCAAGTTATGTGTTACTACACTTAGTCTGCCCTTCTTTGACAGGATTTTATCTATAGTAAGGGTAAAAATGTAGTGTGACCCTCCCCTAGACTGAAACACCAATCAGGAAGTTTGTCATTATCACCTTGACCAGTATCAGCTTCTGGTCCCTAGTGTACTAGAGCCTGTTGCCAGAGACCTATAGTCAGCCAATTAGAAATTGAGTCACTTTTCCAACGCTAAAACAATGCCCTTGTCAAAGAAGGGCAGACTCCAGCACAGTTGACAAAATATGCAGCTTGGGTCTGCTTTGAAGGCAATGATCTTTATAAGTTTTACCCAAAATTTTGGCACTGATTGCATGAGTTGGATCTAGGTAATCAGTAGCACCATCAAGCAGGCAAAATGTCGTTCAACAAAGACGTTGATTTTACTGGTCAAATGTTAATTTCATTCTCAAGGATTTATCTCTTTAGAATAAACCAATTTTAGTCATATTGAGAATGTTAACTCAGTGGAGTCCTGGTTGAGCTGTACATATCCCCCCACCCCCATAATTATTGCTGATGTCTGCTAAAACTACAAATATGTCACCGACAGATCGGGGGGGGGGGGGGCGGTAGATTAAAAAACAAATAAAATGAAACACTGGCAGCAGAAAGAAATCAAACAGCTTGGCCCATTACCACCATTTTCAAATTATATCTGCTGCCTGGAGGTATGTTTATACTTTCATGTGTAATCGTTGCATTTCAATGCACATTTTGTGTGCTTTTTGGTATTTAAATGCTATATATTACATCAAAGGCTTGGTCTATAGGAAATATTGTAATTCATGCTACTGATGTTGCCATAATGGTTATGACTTTTGTCGATTTTATTTTGAAACACGACAGATTTGTCAGATCGCTAATTCAATCATGTATAATTATAGTACATACATGAGGCCGGACATTTTACCTCTAAATGTATCCTGATACGTATCCTTGTACAACTTCAGAGCTAAAATCTTTCTCTTCGTCTTTCATTTTTTGTTTATGAAAGTGTGTATTTGAGAATGACACCCTTTGGAAAAAAAGGAAAACAAAGTCTATGTCTTCGAAATACTTAAAAGTATGATACTGTAAAGTTAAAATTTGCTACTTTGCATATCCAAAACTTTAATATTCAAAATTGAAAACTTATACCCCAATACGGGCCTTATAGGGACAATTTGGATGACAGTTTTTAGTTTAAAGTTCATGGTGTTTGGAACATAAGACCCTCGTTCTTTCAACTTCAAACTAGATTTACTGAGAAATAGATAAATATATGATACGTGTCCTCTTATATCTGGGTCTTTTATGTTGCATATTTATTCAATTGGCACAATATTTCGTTCACAATATTTCGTTGATCTGTATGTATACCAATTATTGATAGAGCAATACTATACACTTCAACACTGTATACTTTCATCAAGCCACACCAAAATTAAAAAGCAAGAAAAATGTAGATGTACACATTTATCTCTTGACTTGGGAATTTTGACTTTCCGAAGTCTAAATGGGAGTATAAGCAGTGCTAGTCAAGTTGTTGGATCTCTGTTGTTCCTTTCTGGTTATTATGTCGGCTCTATATAGTTTGGCTTTCAATAGGTAGACCTAATTCAATGCTAGAGGCAGTAGCAGGAATCAAGTTTTAAGGTTAAGAAACAGAGCTGCCAAAATGCAAACTTACACCGTATGTATGACTTGAATATTGTGAACGCAAAAAAAGTGGGATAAACCAGCTAGAAGGAAATAATGTTAAGGTACCTTACTTGAAACTTTCAAATCAGTGAAATTGATCTTTTACTTTACTTTTGGGATGATGAAGTGCTAATCTTTATCCATGCCATATAATTTTACACAACGTTTTTACTTCAATGCAAAACTTCAAGACGAAAAAGTGCCCCTCTGTCAGTACAAGCTTTCTTTATGGAGTCATTGAGTTGATTGGCTGTTAGATGTGGTCACCTATGATGATGTTTAGATAACCATTCACAATCAAAACCTGACTTACAAGTGAGTGGATTATTTCACAGGTGACTGATTAGAACTATATTGTTTGTAAGTCTCTGGGTCAAAGATATGACCGAGTTTCAGGGATTGGCATTTAGTCAGGCTTCTTAACAGTCTGAGCAGATGCTATTTGTGAGCAATGAAAGTCAGCAAATCTCCTTGGGTATCGTTGGTAGTGAATATCTCAGCAACAAATTTTTACAAGACTTGGTAAAATGAGAAAGCCTCACTCAAAACTGGATGGATGAATCTTTGTGAAATCAACGGCTGTGTAAACACAAGAGCATGACTTAGGTAACCATTTTTTGTGTTTAGCAATATTCCAATTTTAGATGCTACTTTTTGATCTCCAAAATGGAAAAAAGTTTTCAATGTTAATTGCAGAAGCTTAAAAATTCAACAGCACAAAACCATTCCTGTCAAAAGAAAAAAAAAAAAAAAACTAAAAAACCGACAACCCCCCCCCCCCAAAAAAAACCAAACAAACAAACAAAAAATGCTACCTAGGTTATACTCCTCTTTTAACATGACAGTTGATTTCGAGCTTTGCGTATCGAAAGTTTTGTGATCCTTTCTCAAAGTGTAAATCTAGCCCCTTGAATAAAATGATGGACTTGTAAACAAAACCAGAGAACCAGTGGCATTTCTGTACCAGTATGCTACAAGCACCCTTAGTAAGGGCAGGCACCTTAAGTCATTATGTTGTTGCAGTCCGGTAAATATGCTGGAATGTGGATGAGTGGGGTCAAACTAGAGCCAGTACAAATTTTTAAGCACTGGCCCTACCATCCTGTGAAAAGTTTGGGACTTGTCTGACCCCCTGTATGCCAAAATCTGAAAAGAAATATGAAAGCAAATAGGAAAGTCCAGTTTAGTGAATTTTGTGTGTCTCACATATCAAATTATCCATGTGAAAATAGAGTCTCAAATGCCAGGAAATTAAACGCATCTGAGAGTATCAGTTTTTCAAAAGAATGACCCTCCTTTCCCTGCTGTGAAAACATGCATTTGGCACTCGCAATTCGAGCCCCGCTTTTACAAAGTCTAGATCGACCCCTGTATGTCCACTATTATTGCAGAATCAATAGCTCATGGGTAACATTTTACATTACATTACAATCGTGAGAAACCATCTCAATTCTCTCATTTAAAAAATACTGTTTCATAGCATCATGTAAAATTTTGTATTTTACTATAACTTTATGTTGTAGTTTAGGCCTACATTTTATATATTGTATCAAAATAAACACATATACACACTGTATATATATGACAAAAGGAACAATGAAGGGATTTCAATAATTTTCAGCTTGCTTAAAGTGTTGAAATAATTACTCGTCTCTTACTTTTCCTCCTTTTTAACACGAGCATGTTAAAGCAATGTCTAAAGAGAAAAAAAATTGTTTCACTTTTGGATCATAGAAAATATAACTCATTTTCATGTCAAAATGCATTGTTAGCTTCAAGTTTCAAGGGGGAAATCCCCTTTGAATACGGGCTATGTGTAATAATTTCCTGCCAAAACACAGGTTTCACGCTTGTTGATCACAGAGGACTCATGGACATCTCTGGCAGAGACAGGGTTATATGCCATTTTCTTACAAAATTATTGCGTTTTCATACACTTTATTTCCAAAATAGAAGTCATATCCTGCTGTCTGTACAGACACCCGCCTGCATCTCACCATGTGAGACTCGAGTTTCTAAAGCAATCAGGTATTCAGTTTTAACAGGAAATTAATATGCATAGCCCCTATTCAAATGAATATATTTGCTGTGTATATGTAAACATACAATTTACCACCGGAAAATGACTTTACTTTAACGTGCTTTTTTTGTTAAAACATGCACCATATTTTCCCATTGAAAATTCATTATTGCAAAGTATCAACTTCTGGAAATAAATGAATCTATGGATGGATGGATGACTGACTGAAAAAAAAAAGAAAATAGTTGAAAATGTAACAGAATAAAACAAGCAGGTATATTAAAAGCCACTGACTTATAGTATGAATACCAGGATTAGCACGTTCATGCATGAACGGCACATGAGGTTTATATTTTAAGGTTGATGAAAGAAAATTGGGCAATAGACACTGACAATATCTTAGTGCCCTACATGGTTGCAGCTAAAAGCCTGTATGTATTTTTCATCAAAGGCCATTTGAAAGGCCTCTCAAATATGATTAACAGAGGTACCAATTGTTGTCAGGAACAAAATGATAGTGTTCGTATTCTCATGTTGATATCCTATAGTGAAGAAAAGGCAACTAATATAACACCTGTTTTGCTACAGCAGCTGTCCCTTGGATATGGCATGATGGGTATCAGTAAAAATATCCAAACACCTTCTGGGGGCACCCAGTGTTAATAGTTAAAGTAAAGCATGCTGGAAGACTAGTATGAATTATTTCCTGGTTAGCTTTACTATTAAGAGACAGGGACACATCCATGCCCTATTTGGCTCCAGATAAAATTATGCATGTTTCATATATATATGATGATCTGAAAAGTCACCTCAGTATTGTGGATGTTAGCACTACAAATAAGTGCAGAAAAGGGCAAAATAATTCTTTTCACTACTACACTATGTGATTTTGAATGTAGACAAACGTGCCCTTTTTGGCTCCAGGAAAGCGTCTGAAGGTAAACCATAACCAGACATATAATAAACCCCTTACATATATTAGGAATATCTTGATTACCAATTTTTTTTTGCATGAACAATACATATGGTCTAAGTTATGTGCTTGATGAACAAAAATTGGATTTTGGAAACTGGCCATATGTTAATACCCTATTTGCCTCCAGCTAAAAGCCAGTTGGTATTTACAGCAAAGGCCATTCAAAAAGCCTCTCAAATAATCTGATTAAGAGAGGTAACAATGGTTGTCAGCAGACCTAATTTGACATCCAAAATAATATAGTTCCACCTAAATTGTTCATTAAAGGACTATCTTACTAACCCAATTCAACAAAGATTCGTGTTCAATTCCTTCATGGGGGACACTTTTTTTCAAAACTAGTGATTCATTTAAACCTAAACATAGTTTCGGTTATGACCGACTCTCCACCTTTAAAATATTCATCAACTACAGGCTATAGTGTTTCCAAAATGTATAGGCCAAACCACTCAAAACCCATATTTTATCACTTCTGCCCAAAATAAAAAGAGACCTGGTAGGCCTATCACTTTTTTGGTTCTCTCGATTTGTCAATCAGCTGACTTTACAGCAAAATAAGAATCACTTCTGCCAAAAATAAAAAGACACTGTAATCACTTATTATAAACTCTGTAAGACATTGGATTGAACATGTTGACCAGGCTTGATGATATTGCAGTTTACAACAAAAGAATAACTTCTGCCAAAAATAAAAAGAGACCGGGTAGGCCTATCACATTTTGGTTCTCCTGATTACTCAGCCAACTGAGTTTACAACAAAAGAATATCATCTCTGCCAAAAATAAAAAGACACCTGGAAGGCCCATCACTTTTTGGTTTGCCTGATTATTCAGTCAGCTGAGTTTACAACAGAAGAAGAATCACTCCTGTCAAAAATAAAAAGAGACTGTAATCACTTATTATAAACTCTGTAAGACATTGGATTGAACACGTTGACCAGGCTTGATGATATTGCATGTCCAATCAAACATCTGGTTATGGTGGCTTTGCCAGTTTTCATGGTACTAATTTTGTGTCGTCAGGATGTTACATATAAAACCTTATTTAAGTTTTGGAAAACATCAGTTGCAATAAGAAAACAAGGAAATATTCAATAAAACAAAAATGTAAAGACAGAGATGAGTCACAATTGACTAAAACCGCTAAACATACAACAAAAAGCAATGTACCATAAAAAGTAGCAACAAAACCATACATATCAACATTTCAACGTTGAATAACAAAACGGACCCTTACATGACTTTGTGATTTAATTGCATCAGGCATTGTTTTAAACTTTATACAGTTTATGATGTCAATGTGTCATTCATCAAATCTAGGTCCTTTCGCATTCTGCTTCAGGCTTTCCAAATCCATGTTGAAGTCTCAATTTTCTTTCAAAAGAGACACTTTCCACTTCATAAAACTGTTATTTTGAAACAATGAAATGTATACAAAATACGGAAGACTGATCCTTGTATAATAGTTTATTTAATCCCAAAAGGACAAAAGCTACCTTAGAAATGTTGAAAAACACATGTGCAAAGTTTCAAATTAATGAGAGCCAAATGACGCGCCACAGATTAATGAGCCCCTTGCAATTAATTCTGTCTGATTTTACTGTTCAAAATTCATCTCACAATATTCAGAACGAGAAGGCCCACTTCAAAAATGTAATAAAAATAGACATTTTGTTGGAAATGTTTCTAGTTTTTGGTGCCATAAGATTGTCAACAGTAGCACATGAAAAAAAACAAAAACAAACAAACAAAAACAAACTTGTCTCACACACAGTGAGAGCAATGTTGGCATTTCTGAACTCAAACAAAACATGAAGACCTTAAGGAATGCTTCATTTGTTCTCAAAGGCCTGCAGAAAGTCTCATATTGTTGTACAGTTCAACCGTTTCTGCTTTATCCACTGGCACTGTTCTGTAATTTATCACTGTGACATCTCCACAATATCCGGTTACTGGGACACGTCCATGACGTCACCAGTCCAACCCTTGTATTTCCGCAAGTGTACAGGTTTCACTCTGCCATTGGACTTGAACCTGTTCACTTATGGCTCTTCTGACTTGTGTTTACTGAATTGTATTTTCCTGACATCACAGAAGTAGCACTGTGTCCAGCATGGTGAATATTTGTGTAGCCCATGAACATGTATTATGTATAAGCCCAATAACTGGTACCAGAAGTGGCGGCCTTACAAGGGCTATGAGCTCTGCTCCAAGGTCTTATATTGTCCAATGGATTGGCATTCCTTGGTGATGTTAACATCCTTGCAAAATGCATCTCTCAACATTTGGAGAATTTATGAATTGTGTTGCGAAGGTTCCGCCAACACAACCTCAGGCTCAAGCCCTTAAAATGCACTTAATCCCAAAAAAGAAATAAAGTTTCTGGGCAGGATTTTCTCAGAAACAGGAATAAGTGTAGATCTAGAGACAATACAGTCAGTCCATGATTGGCCACTTCCTAAAAATACCAATGATGTTGAAGGCTTCTTGGGATTTGTCAATTATCACCTCAAGCCTATCCTGAACTTTGCTAAGATAGCATCTTGTTTGTATGGTTTGACAGGCCCTCAGAACCGGTTTTATTGGGAGGAACACAACAACGAGGCATTTGGTGAGTTGAAAGAGGCCCTGATAAGTGCTCCTGTGTTAGGTTACCCAAGGGACAAAGATACCTATTTCCTTTATTGTTACTTGTTTGGTACAGACATTGGGGCCAAACTGTGACAAGTGGCAGATGGGAAACGAAGTGAAATCTCATGAAAGTTATTCACTAATTCCAGCCAAGAGAAAATATTGCATCACCAGAGGAGAACTTTTGGTTATTGTTGGATTTACTCTCCAATATCAGCATTACCTGTTTAGCCAAGAATTCAGCTCACAAGAGCTCATTCCAGTCTGTCCTTGCTAACGAACTTCTGGCATATTCAGGGGCCACTAACCAGATGGTTGGGGGAGCTTAGTGAATGTGATATGGATATAATTCACAGGAAAGGGAAGCTCCATCAAAATGCTGATTCTTTGTCCATAGTTCAGGATGAAGCTACATTCTAATGATTTTAGACAAATTCACTCAGTGGTTTGAATGTTATCCACTTCCAAACCAGACATGGAGTCTATAGTGGAGAAAGTGGTGAATGCATTCATGGCAAGATTTGGCTGTCCTATGTACATTTACAGTGACCAAGGAAAAAATGTGGATTGGAAATTTATTGAGTTCATCTGTGACTTATCAGGAAGTACCAAGAGAAGGACGACTCCATATCTTCCTTCTGCTAATGAACAAGTTGAGCAGTATAAGTGTCTTCTCCTGCAGATGATAACATGCTGTATTAAAGTTGATGCCAAGAACTGGGACAAGCGTTTACTGCAGCTGGCTGCTGTAGTTCAGTCCATGCCAAACCATAGTATGGGTTTTTCAGCTAACAGTATGATGCTTGGTACAGAGATTTGTAAGTCCCAGAGACCTCACATGTAGGTTATATGATCAAGATTTTGATTATGATCCTCCCAGTTATGTGAATGAATTACAAAACATTCTAAGGAAGGTACACCAGGAGGCTCATAATCATCTGAAGGTCTCCCTGGCACGCCATAGGAAAACAAACAATATTAAGCTTTACTCCAGGACATATGAAATTGGAGATCTTTATATAGATTAGAGTTTGCCAGAACACCAGGACAGTCTAAGAAAATCAGCAAGGTGTGGAGTGGATCATATTTGATCGCCAACGTCCTGTCATCTGTTTTATAAAATCAAAGGTAAAGGGAAAGACTGGGTGTGTCATTATGATCTTCTGAAAGCATGCAAAGACAGGTTCATACCTTTATGATTGTGGAAAATGAGACACAGCCTTCTTGACCTGGACACAACCATCGCCTATGACCAGGATGAGGGTGATGAGGATTTCCTGGAGGATGTTTTCAGATAATTCTTTGGGGGAAAATCTCAAGAGTAATGATACAATGTCTGAGGTGGATTCTAATGCATCATTTGTTGATGTGACATCCAGCACACCTATTCCACCACAGGACTGCACTCCTCAGGTCAGGATTAATTTCCATCTGGCAGCTAGCTCACAAGGTCTGGTTTCTGCTCCAATTGCAAAAGTCAATTAGAATTTGGAATTGCCTCATAGAAGCAAGAGCAAAGTGCCAGAGTTCTGTGCGTACAGCTGTTTCAAGTGGTCCTACAGTAGCCAAATCCCAGGTGAGAACTATCACTGGCTGGAAAGTTCTGCTTCCTGCGCACCTGCAGGATTTTATTTAGAAAATTTGTATATATTTTCTTCAGTGAAGTTCTGTTCATGTGGAAGTATAACATATAGTAACATAAGTCAAATTGCAAAACAATTTATTGACTTGACTTATCAGTCAAAATTACAATCTGTGTCATCATTAATGGCTTGGTACTTTTTCTGATCAGTTACTGGCGACAATTGGAAGTTAAATTTGTAAATGGTGTGCATTTAGATCTAAAGATATTTTGTATTTTTCACAGATAAGCTCAGACACTGATTATAGTTCTGACTGTCCTGAGGCCTGGACTCTTGAGCCTACTACAAAGGCTGGCTGAAAAGTTCTAAGCCAAGCTGTGAAAGACCCTTACAAAATCGATGCTATACATTTACTTCTCCACATAGTCCGCTTCCATGTTTACACACTTTTGCCAGCGATGCTGCAATACCTGGATACCAGGCAAGAAGAAAATTTCTTCAGCCCCTCTAAAAAGTCATTCACAGCAGAAATGACGTCATCCTTACTAGGAAAATGGCGACCTGCGAGTTCCTTTTTCATTTTGGGAAACAGGTCGAAGTCTGACAGGGCAAAATGCAGCAAATAAGGGGGAAGGTCAATTAGTTTGAAGCCACTTTGATGGATCGCTGACATAGCAACCACCTATTTGTGAACAGGAGCATGTTCTTGGAAGAACAGGACTCTTTAAGTGAGCATTCCCCATCGCTTAACTTTGATAGCTTCATACAACTGTCTCAGTAAGTCACCATAATATCATCCATTGATAGTTTGTTTTTTGTCAAGAGAGTCAGTCAGCAGAATACCATCGGAATCCCAAAAGACTGAAGCCATCACCTTTCCAGTAGAAGGGATTCACTTGATTTTTATTGTTTTTGTGTTTTGCTTTTTTTTCCCCTCCCTTGGGGTGGTGGGGGTGATGGTGATCCCAGATGTGTCTATTTTCAGACTGAATTTTTGTTTTTCGTTCAAAGTGATGAATCCAGGTCTCATCCATGGTTACAAATCAGGCCAAAAAATTACCGGGATCTGCTTCAACGCGTCATATATTGTCACAGGACTCATGGAATCTGACACATTTGTGCTCTGCTGTCAAGAGCTTTGGCACCCATCCTGCAGAAACTTTTGTCCTTCCCAAGTCCTTGGTGATAATGTGCTCAAACATCTCATGAGAGATTCCCACAACACTGACAATATGTCAAGTGGTCAACCGTTGATCAGCGAACACCATGTCATGCACCCAGGTAATGTTTTCAGGAATGGTTGATGTTGAAGGCCTTCCTGGGCATCTGTCATCTCCAAGGCTGTCTGTTACATGCTTGGATTCTGCAGGCCACTTCTTAACAGTAGAGGAGGAAAGGGAATCATCCCCTCAAGTGGAGACCAAGTTGGCATGTATCCATGTTGGAGTTAGCCCTTTCAGTTCCAGGTACTTGATGATTGCCCTATTGCCAGTTTTTTTTCTATTTCTGGTGATTTCAATGGGTAGGTTTACAAGATTGTGAAGAATAAAGACACCTATCAGACTATAGTTTCAGTTCTTATGTCTATGATTCATCCAATGTACTTGTTGGTGGCAAGAGTTTGTTTCAATCTGATTGAGATAGCCCACTTAGGCCTAGAACTTTTCAGCCAGCACTCAAATTAAAGGATGGTGTTTCCACTGGAGAAATAGAGATGACTGATTGGGTGGTCATTGATGAGCCACTAGAAGCAGGAAAGGTTGTAGAATAGCCTCAGTCTGAGCAATCAGAAAGTAGAGGTTTGGGTCACATCAAGTTGCGGGATTGGAGCATGGAACCAATGGAAAATGTTACTGTTATACTGTCATTCTGCACATTTTCTTCTACCTCCAAGGATAACAAGTCATACATCCATCTGTGGAAAATGAAAATATACTTTAATACGCTGCTTTTGGCCGTGAATAGATTACAGAAACAATTATCAACATTATTTGGAAAAAACATAATTGTCTTCACTTTATGCATGCATAGAGGGGATCCCTTTTTGATAAAACCATTAGTAGTATTGTATAGTTCATCAGTTTCTCCTGGCGCTGTTCCATAATTTATCACTGTGACACCTCTACATTGTGTGGTTACTGCGACACCTCAATGACTTTGCTGGCCTGCGTGTGGGCATCTGTATTTTTCTGCCTGAAACTCCAACCCCTTCAGTGTCAAATTTATTGTAGAAATATGCTGAACATTTGGAATTTTAATGCAAATGGGAAAATGGAAAATACGAAGTCACTGCCACATTTGATATACCTAATTTAGGGAAGCAAGTCTTGATCAAATCCACCTGGGATCACTGTATTCTTGTCATATATTTATAACACCAGGCACTCAGGTCTTACCCATTTATGCTGATATTGATCATACAGTTCGTTTCCGTGTCTTTTATTTTATTACATTTTTTCCAAATAAGCGTAAATGATCATAAGCCACTTGTGAAAAAGATAATTTCATAATAAAACACATTTTGATAAGTCTTACGATGAAACATCTCCATGGGCAAACAGGTCACTGTCCAATAACAATGAAAATTTCATGACTTATGCAGGGCCAGTGTACTTTTTATTGGTACTCTCATTTTCTTTCAACATGTGGTTGCCAGGGCTGTCTCTCGTATAATTTTTGGCTATTTTACTAGTATACCAATGTGACAGTATGCCAATTCTTTTACTTTTTTACCATAGTAGACACTGCATCACTAGAATCTGTAAGTACTGGTTATAATGATTTAGTGCATATATTTACAGTGTGCTGTTTGATTCACATGTACTCACAATTCGATTGGCTTTGGCCATTGCAAGGAATCTGTCTGTTAGGGTGGCCAGTCATTGTGGTGTTTTGGAAAGAACATTTGTGGATTACATGATTTTTATAGTGCTACAGGTGCTATGCCGGCTGCCTGTGTCAACTGCCCTGCTGGAGCTGATCAGTTTTCAACAAAAACACGTGCTCACTATGGTTGGTGGCCCCACAACCCAGATCTGGTGTGATCCTGCTGATGTCAGGGGTCCTCCACCTTTTTTATACACAGAAATTTGTTTCTATTATTGTGCTACTTAAGCGTTACAATAATTCAACGGTGGTGAATATTTGTGAATGCCATGAGCAACACTGTTGACTGTACGTGGGCCAGTGTCCCAAAATCGATATTTAAGTCCACCAAAATTAAGGTAAACGAGGAAAACATGCTTTGATCAGAGAATAGCATGCTGAAAAAAATTTTTGCAACCCGCCAGTTCAACCCCACTGGCCTCTTTTTTTTTTTTTTTTTTTTTTTAGGAATGAGAATGTCAGGTTTATAACTGAGTGTAAATTGCCATTTTCTATATGAGCCACTTTATCAGAAAATAATGAACCTCCCATTTCTGCTGTCGATCCTATCAATGTCTAAAATTGAAAGTAAAGTCTGAAACACTATTAACATTATCAAGCTTTGATGCAACTAAGACTTGTGGTCTGGATGGTGTAAGTGCAATGCTTCTCAAAGAAGCGGCGTCTGCTATTTTTTTCTCAGTAGCTGAACTCTTGCTGGCCAAGGGGAAATTCCCTCCAGCCTTGAAAAGGGCAAATATTTTATCATTGCGTAAAAGGTCATGTGACTCATGTAATACTTATAGGCAATGACTGTATAACTTCTTGGCTGCTCGTGTAAAGTACTTTAAACAAAGTTTTTCAAAACGTTTCAACCTTTGGGAAAAATTATATTTCTGTTCACCAATCCAGTTTTGTATAAGGCTACTGAACAGTAAATCGGTTATTCCTTCTCTATCACGAATTACGTTTGGCTGTTGATCTGCAAAAAAGGAGGTTTTTGTTTTGCCTGTTTGGACAATGCAAAGCTTTTGATAACGTTTTGTACGAAGGCCTCATTATCCAAGGTCATATCTATGATTTGTTCCATGATTATGTGAATGATCGCTACCAATTTGTTGTTGGTCAGCTTCATACTTCCACCTGGGACACAATATGCGTTAGTGAACCCCAAGGTGCCGTACTTGCACCTCTTGTGTTTCTAATATATATTAACAGTATAGTTGACCTTGTCAGTCCCCATGTAAAACTTCGCTAATGGCCCTACTATATATCTTAATATTAATAATCCAGTTACAGTAGCTGAGGATATTCGTCTCGACCTCTGAAATATCAATCAATGGTCTAGGCACAGGCTGGTAACCTTTAGTGCCTTGAAAACATATTGATTTTCTTGCTTCTTTCTAGGAAAACAAATGCAATTGATCACCCTTCCCCCGTGCTTCTCCAAGGTCATGCGTAACAAGACGTTCACTATCTCAAGCACCTTGGACCTACAACATGTTAAGATTGAAAGTTGCCTGATCATATTTCTGAAACTTGTTATAAATCAAGCAAAGTAGTGACTATAATGAAAAGCTGGAAATTCGTTTTGGATTTGAGAACGTTAGAAACTATTTATATTTCAATCACAAGAGCAAGTCGGGAATATAGTAGCTCAGATGTGAGTGGCTATGTATGGAAGTGGTAATGTTCAAGTATTGACAAAACCCAGGGTTTCACTCAAAAAACCATGAGTTTTGTAGCAAAACCCTGAGTTCTGCTAACAAAACCATAGGTTTTATCATAACACACTGGGTTTTGCTTAGGTTTAAATTTGGATATGACGTTGACAAAAACCCTTGTGTACTAAGTCCTCGATTTCATGAAGAAAACTCAGGGTTTAGGTACAAAACCCTGGGTTTTGCAGCAAAGCCTTGGGTTGAGCATGAAACCCACAATTTAAGAGCAACACTCTAAGTTTTGATCACCAAAACACGTTTTTGCTATTTTTCAAAGTAAAACTATGGTTTTGTCCACTAATCCCACGGTTTTGTTAAAAAGCCTTGGTTTTGCCTGAAAATATTGGGTTTTGTAACACTGTAAAATAAGACCAAATCCCATGATTTTGTATTGTACAAAACCCTGGGTTTGGAAAAAGTGCAATACCCAGGGTTTTGTAACCAACCAATCCTGACAGCTGTAACTTGGTAGGCTACACAACTAAAAATAGCGCCAAACTACAATTGGTTCAATTTGTGTGATCATTAATATCACTATTGGTTACTACACGCATAGTCTAAACTTAAGTTGTATAAGAAACGATGAGAATATATTTGCTTTTAGTTGTGTTGTGTTCATATATCAACTGGTGTAATGCCGTGTTTCCAAACCGACCTAGTTGTGCAGGTACACTGAATTAAGCCCACAGAATTCAACAGTTCTAGACAAGATGCCAGACAATCTTGTGTGATTTGCAGTGGTACATAACACAGAACGACCTGTCTTTGTCCGGGAAATGACTGATCACTGTGATAAATAGTTGTTGTTACTGATGAGAGTGTTGAATTACGCAAATTAAAGCACTTTGTTTTGATTTGGGCATCGAATCGTATAATGGAGGCCATGTCCGGAGTGGTTGATGTATCCATATGACCAATTTGGCGGTAAATTTCAAAACCTTCGGTTTTGTGAATTATTGAACAAAGCATCTCCAATACCCAGAGTTACCACAACAAAACTCAGCGTTATACAAATTGTCAAGATGACTAAAGCATATTCCAGAACACTTAGTTTCGTAATGCCAAAAAAGCCGGGGGTTTTGCCAATTATTTAACAAAACAAATGCAAAAGCCAAGGTTATCATGACCAAATTCAGAGCTTTGAAACAAAACCGTAAGTTTGGAAAAAAGAAAGGATAAGAAAAAACCCTGCCTTTGACAGAATACGTAGGGTTTTGCAAACAAAATCTAAGGTCTGGTCTCCAAAACCCTGGGTTTGTGCATATTTTTGAACACAATTTTAAAATTCTGGTTGTTGTTTTGTTATCCAGGGTACTGTTAGACAACTCATGGTTGTATTTGTTTAAAAACCCAGGGTTTTGATGCAAAACCTAGGATTTATTTGTGTTATAAAATCCAGCAGTTTTGTGATTTATTGAACAGTACATCTTCCATAGCTGTGCATTACACGATAATTAGCAATTTGGAAGCATTCAGCTTGAGCCGCTCGTGTTCCTACTGGTGCAACGTACGGGACCAGCAATGCCCAGTACAAAAACCAAATGGTTGAATGGCTAAACAAAGGGAAGTCTAAATTGATTTTAATGCATACATTTGTCAATAAATTCGGTCTCAACCATTTTTGTTCCACGAGTCATAGTGCGTCTATTCCAGGTGCTCAAATCCACGATACCCGTCGGCTGTTCTTCCTCATGTTCATGCTCGAACTGACTTTTTGATGACTCATACTTTCCCTTCGCAGTCAGACTTTGGAATCAACGTCGTCTTGAAACTCGGAATACTGTTTCAATTCAAACATTTCAACCTGAAATAATTCACGTCTTTTGGCCAACAACACGTATCCGTCTACTTGCAAGTCAATTAAACTCCCGTTTAAAGTTGTTGTAAAGGACTCTCCAAAATGTTCTTGTGACTCACCTACAGATGATATTTGGTATTATTTCTTGATCTGTCCCTCTTATGGTGCCCTGCAATCAATATCACGAACTACAAGTTCGTGTTTGGCTCTCTTTACAATATAGATAATGTTATTTGCCTATCAAGAAGGCTTTCTTGGATAAAATATTAAACTTTTGCGAGGAGCTGACTCGATACGGCGATGACAGCCAACGACAAATAGGTCACAAATACCTGTAGCTCCGGGCTCTACGGTCTTGTGCAACAAGAAATTGTGAAATTCTATGTTCGATTGCCGATAAATAACTGAAACATAAGAAACGTGAATCTAGCATCCTTATAATTCGGCAGAGTTTCTTTTAAGCAGTTCGAATGTTGCCGCAGTTGGCGCTGAAAACGTTCCTCTAGTGAATAACATTACTTGGAAGTGCTCTCGTGTAATTTCAAAGCAATAACTAATGGAAAGAAAATTGATTCACGCAGGTTCCCAGGACAGGTCACTTTGTACTTAGATAACTTAACAACCTTGAAAACCCTGCATTTGAAATATTAAAAGATACACAATAAATAATTATGTAGTTGAAAGTCATATTTAATTTACACCTCGGTTGCAAAATCAGCCAAATTATTAAATATTACTGCAATATTGAATACTCACCTGTCGCCCGCAAAAGTTTGGGTATTGAGTTGTGTATTCGACTAAATACCCTAAAAATTTTAAAAGTGCCTTTCGTATTCGTGCAAGTGATTTCGGATATTGTCACTGAAGATTGCGCCAAAACAAAATACGAAAAAAGAATAAATAAATAAATATAAATTAAAATGTCGCTTTAGCGTGATCATTGAAAAACAAGTTTGTGAAGCTCCACCCAAAGCACATCCCTACCAAGCTTGAAGTGAATCTTACCAACGAAGATTAAAGTAAAAAATGGAAAATTGTTGACGGGTGCAGACGACGAGAACGCGGGACGAAGAATCATACTATAAGCTCAGTTGATCGTAAACTGAGCTAAAATTTTATTTGTCTATCAGTAACAATTTCACTGGCGTAGGATAGAATAAAATGGGGGAGAACAGAATTGTCGACCCTATTTTTTAGTCCCTTGAAACAAACAAAGCTATTTACTTATGTCCTTGGAACAAAAAAATCAAAGAACAATGAAATAAATGGTCACAAATGGCTTGATGTGTTTGGGTATAGACAACATCAATATCCAAAGACAAAACCAAACACTATAAGAAGGGCAAGAAATACAGAACAAGGATATATTTTTGTCGGCGTTGAAGCACGTCTTCTAAAAGGCAACTTTCAAATAACCACCGAACATCCGTCTTTTTCAAAATAATACACAACCTTTCCGAAAATTCCTCTATGATCTCTTGTCTGGTTTTTGCCTGGCTTAAAATACATTGGCCCAACCACTGTATGCAGTACCATAGATCTATTCAGGTGTACTTAAGCACTCATCGGTCGTGTAAGAAGATGGTAAGTAGAATTCCTTCGGGCGCTGTGGGCACTTAAAGTGTTCTGAGCACGCCAACGAAAGCTGTTGCCTATGGTGGTGTAATCAGGCTAAGTCTTCTTTGAAACTTGAGGTCAACTTATGTGATTAAAGCGCAATATATGACGACGCAGAAATCATTCAAGAGCACTTGTCCTTGAAGGCCAGTTTGGGTGGTTAAGTGTTAAAAGTGAGGATAGGCGGTTTTGAATGTGGCCTGTTCGTGGGTCAGGCACCGTCCTGAGCAAGTGCATCATAAGCTGACGAGTAGGTTTCTGCAACAATCCACTTAATGCCGCATATTATATTACTGTAGAGAATATAGCAGTTGCTTCTGGCTTTATCAGTAACCATACTTGTGGCAAAACGTTGTAAAGTCGTTCAGAAAGATAATTGATATTCGCCAATGAACTAATTCAATGATATACCCTGTTAGTGGCACTGAGCTATGTATATATATATATATATATATATATATATATATATATATATATATATATATATATATATATATATATATATATATATATATGTATATACATACATACATGCATACATACATACATACAGTAGTTGCTCGAGAGGCTGTAGCTGTGAAGGATGGCTATTCAGGCTCACTAACTAGCAAGGTTTACTTGCTTAAAGCCCATTCGATTCAGGTTCTTCTAATGCCCACTCCAGAAGCTATTTAGCAGATATGGGGGAACATCAAGTTGAAACTGCCCATGGTTTTTAGTCGAGATGGGCCATTACAGCTGTTCGTCAAGCGCGGAACTAGATACTATAAGACGGTTTACCTTATGATCTACTATAAATGTATATGTGATGAATATTTTGCAGCCATTTTATGTGGAAAATGTTTGAAGTAGATTATACATGGAAAACATGACATGTTGTGCTATTTTGTTACCCAGTTGATGATTTCGTGGTATTTGTTATTTGGCTTGCAATGCTGGACAGAAACCCACAAGCTGCGGCAGACAGCAGCAGCCAGGAGCAGGACTGGGATTAAGAGTGCCTGTTGCAGGGTACCGCTGTCTACCACTGTCTGCCGCCTACCACATAAGGCCAGTGGCTGGCAGCGGCACGGCCGCTCTGCAACGTCGAACCCTGCTGTGCACCACTGAATGCCGCTGCCTGCCGCCCGAAAGGATATATCACAGAATAGCAGGTGTTCATAATTAAGTGTGGTCATGTATTGCCTCCTGTATTTTAACAAAAAATTCACGGGAAAGAGGGCACATTTATTTGATTAGCATAACAAAATGTCTTTATGTAATAACAAATAGCAATCTGAGAAAGGGGGAGCCTGCGAAACGTCCTTCAAACATAAAAAGCTTCTCAAAATATTAAGAATTTTTCATTTGTTCAGCAAAAAGATGTATTATTGAAATTTCACTAACAGAATTGCTGCAAGTGCCCTCGTCATAGTGGAAGTATAGTTCTGTTGCCTAGCGACATACATGTAATTAGCAAGAACAGGTGCGCAGTGACAAATAAATTCCTCCTATTATATGCACCTAGAAGAGGTTCACATCTTGTTAGTGGTGCCCATTCTTTTCAGGACATGAACATTCTGCACCACTACTTGTCGATTTGATGTTTATACTGCCGCTATACTAATATCATGATTACGGAGTTGTTTTAATATACCTTCTGTATTTCTAACATGCAAGTGGTATGCCTTGGAGAAATGCGCAGTTGTTGACAAGATTTACACGTTTTCTAAAAGTGAATATAAAAAACCCAACGCCTTAATATGATCAACAACCGCGCGTGCCTTAATACTGAAGTATAAATGGTTTCAAGTATTTACATTCCATATTTTTTGTCTTGCAGGCAACTGTGACTGCCCAACCTGCCCCAAAGCAGGGTTCATCTGCAATGATTTACTGTTCAGAATGAATTGCTTCCTGTTGCAATTACATAGGGGAACATGAGTCAATCACAAGGAATGCGTTTTCACTTTTGTTGCAAGACTTTATGCAAAAGTTTAGCTTCATGTTGTTTTCATAGATAGCAGGACGCTATCAAGTAGGATGGAAACTGAGGGCATAGTCTTGTCGATGGAATGTTGTGGACTGTCTGGGTCATACATAATCTTTTGTTCGTATGTCCTTGTCAATAATTAAAATGCTATACAACAGGATTTATCTGGGATGCTTTATTATGCTATCAAGACGTCATATAAAGAACTTCACATGAAAATGAAGTGAGCTACCACAGACACAGACACAGATACATATATTCATATATATATATATATATATATATATATATATATATATATGTATGTATATATATATATATATTTTGTATGTGTGTGTATGTATATGTATATAGGGAGAAAATAAGGTTGCATTCGAGTTGCTATATCCTGGCACCGGATGGCATCTCTACTATTTGCGCACAAAATAACCTGCAGCCTACTATTTATGCTAGAAAACATCTCTGTGCCTGCTACTTACTATTAATGTTCTTTGAGCGAGTTGATAAAAGTTTTTGCAGCACACGTACATATAATGCAATTTTGAATGCAGAGATTGTCCCACATAATGGCAACATTGAAATTCAATGAGATTACGTTGGTCAGCTGTAGGTTACAGTAGCGGTGATTCTTTTCATTGGCTCAGCTGAATAAAGGCCAACTCCAATTGTTCAGGATCGCGAGAAAAGCATTGTACTTTAATGCGCGATCAGGAAAAAAATGTCGCCCGTGCGTCTGCTTAATAGCCCGATGTTCCGGCTCATTGTATCGCATTTCACCAAAACATTTTTTTTATGATTTTTTAAAATTCAATCACAACTTTAAAATCTTCCACAAAACCACTTGGTTGGTTGCTATGAAAATTGAATATGGGCACCTCTGGGAACTTCTAGATCTTAATGGTTTAAACATATTCTATTATTTATTCAATTGGGAAGAAGGGCAAGCCTTATATTCATCCCTCTTGAGAAATTAAACAACACCACAAGACGACGAGACGATACAAGACACATTCAGTGTAGTGTACCACGCTGCTGTTTAGGATTCGTAATGATTTATGTGTGTGTGTGTGTGTGTGTGTGTGTGTGTGTGTGTGTGTGTGTAGCTAAACCAAACAAGGACTACGGACACTACACTGAAGAACAATAAATGAAAGATTTGAACATAACAAAGACAAGACAAATAGTGGGGCACTCATAAAACGAATCTACGGTGCCGGATATTTCCATCAGGAACTCTTGATCTTAGTATGTTTGCGGGGCGGCCCTGCCATTAAAAAATGTTAAAAAACATGGTTTTGCTTTTTATTTTCGAATTCTCCCAAAGCGTTTCTCAGATTTTTCTGAAACTTGATAGATATGTAGCTTGAGGGTAAAACTAATCATTCACTAGGTGGTGATACTTCTGATCCCTGAATTTTAACGATTGTTTTTATTCGGGTACTTCTTAGTTAATGTATATATTCCTGTTGATTAATGTGTAAGTCAATTATGATTCCAATGATCAGTCACATGTGTGACCTTTCTTATTTTTTTTACTTTTTTGCAAAACGACCGGGTAGATTCACTTCAAACTAGGAAGAGAAGTACCTTGGGCAGGTCTCTTCCAATCATATCGTGACGCTCCACTAAATCCAAGACTTTTTTTATTTATTTTGTCTGTTTTTCTTCTTTAGTCTTCAAAAAAATCTCCATACCCGTACATCTGCTGACCCTTCGGCCTTTGTTCACCTGTTGCTGCTGCTGCTGCGTTTTTTTTCTCCATTTTTATCGAGGGTGCACGGTTGGCTGAGCGGTAGGACGCTCGCCTTTCACCTCTGCGACCCGGGTTCGATTCTCGTCCTGCGCAGCATGTGGAAAAAGTTCCTACCACTTTAATCGTGCACGGTGGTTTTCTCCGAGTTCTTCGGTTTCCTCCACTAAGCAAGGTAGGAAGTATACGCCAACACCTGTGCGATGGAGAGTGACTCGATAAGTCAATGCCTGACTTCTTTCACAATCCATGTAAAAACAAATGTGTCTATACTTTTTATCGGGTGGGGTGGGTGGGTGTTTTTTTTTCACTTCTCGCAAGTTGTGTTGGATTTTCTCTAAACTGAGTTGGAATATACCTGGACTGCATCTCCACTGACACTCAGTAAAACACATATTAACACACACACACACACACACACACACACACACACACACACAAAGAAACAATCATATGTGCTTATAAACGTTTCCAAACAATTGCTTCGTTTGTCGGTTTCTATCTTTTAATGTAGGTTTTGTTGTACCTAGGAAGCAAACTGTTAAGCCTGTCGGCAAATCTGCAAGAACTGTGATTGGCAGGTAAGGCCACGCATACTTCTTATCATTCCCATAGGGTACATTGACTTATGTTCTCTTTTGGTATGTAACGTATGACGCTTCATAATCAACATACTTCTGGCTGCGTAATTACAGACTAAGGCAGAAGCAGGACACAGTTTGTGCACAGGAACCATAAGCTCAACCCCGATAGTGCATCTCGTCGATAAGGACAATAAAAAGTAGTTGGAGGCCTTCCATTTTCTACTTCTTTGCTATGATTCAGACGTATACATTTAAATAAACCATAATCTTTGCATCCTATGAAGAACAATATCGTTCAAAACAAAAGCAGTCAACACACACGACGTTGACAGGGATGTCACGTTTAGTGCTTGAAACGGAGTCGGTGGAATTTTGCCACACATAAATTTTCTACTAAAGGGACTTACGTGGTAATTGTATGTAGATTCTTACCAAATCTACTTCTACGCAATGTTCTTACTGATACAGCATAATTGGATTCTGTGGCGACAAACTGTTCTCTTGCCATGCCGTAGGCTACGAAATTCACCAAAAGCAAGCTGATTACATGGGTTCTTTTTTCCCGATAGGTGTCTCCAACAATTAATATCAGTAATTATTTTTAAACAGATATTTCCATTCAGAAATGAACTAGATCATATGTGAAATGTAATTCTTAGAGAAAATAATGTGCCAAATTAACACCTAGGAAAAATCTCACTTGGCTCCAGCATTAAGCAACCTCTTCTCGGGCTGACTAAGCCATCACTCTGAGATTCCGTGATCAAGTATTATATTTGAGTGATGAACTGCGTTGCAACTTCATGCGCGTGTTAGCTTCAGGAATAACAAGGTATAAGATTCAAGAACTAATAAGTCTGCACGCCCAGCAGATTTTCACTATGAAGTTGCAGCCTACTAAGAAGTAATTCTAACTCCAGCACGAGACATTTGGAGCAAAGAAAATTGTCGGTCGTTTCTTGCTCGGGCGGCTGCACAGGTTTCTTTACGTGAATGTAATTGGGAAAGAATCAAGAAAGGAAGGACGAGGCTAAACGACTCTTGCAATTGCACAGGATAATACTATTTGCCGGTTACGATGCAACAAAGGAAAAGTGGTCTATGACGCACTCTTCAATATTATCTAGAAAGATACTTTAGATGCAGGCATGGGTAGTTTAGCGGGAAGTATGCTTCACATCGATACCAAAGTGAATTATGAAGCTGTTATAATATGGTTTGTACTCCTGGCTCAATTTGAATATTATTGAGTTCTTATAAAGGAGCCGGAGGTGTCGACAGTCTGATAAAATCTAACTAACTCACACTATAAATGATATTGCCTGGATTTAATTAAAATTTTTCGATTAGACACAATTCACGGATATGATATTTGTAGGAGGTTTCATATATTTTGTGCACAAAATGCTTTATCATAACAACTAAAACTTATTACAGAAATTATGGCATCAGGAAAATGTTTTGTAAATACACTTAGTGCAGGGTTCGCGCCAAGTCACCAATTATGCATGAAAATTACACGTGGATCAACGAATTAAGGTGAGAAATGACATAATCCCGAAAAGAGGATTAGTAGTGATGGATGACACTGCTGTGATTAAGTTAATTTTTATGCTACTTTCATTGAGCTTTAGAATATTTATGAAGAGCAAAAGAATACCCACGACAATGCAAGTTTCAATAAAGGCAGGATATATAAATATATATTTTTACATAGGGTTAATTTTTGTTGCATTATATCTTTTTATTATTCCTTGTGTATAGGATGAAGTTCATGTAGATAATCACATAAAAAATGTACAACAACGAGAACAGTGGCTTCGATGTTTTCCATGGCTACTACCTGTTATTGAGTCAAAAACTGAAGAGAAATAAAAATGTTTCAGCATATATTATATATATATATATATATGTAGGTTTCGCAAAGAGCGGTCATGAATATTGAAACGGTGAGAATCCCAACGCATAGAATGAATAGTGTGTACATGGAATTGAGCAATAAATCACATTGTTTATTGTACAATTCATAAATTGAGGATGTCAGAATCCACTCCCACCGTGCTCCAAAAAGGGCTCCATTTGCGCTTCATGGTATCCCATTGAGAAGCTGTTGACTGGGGAGGGACGCCTACATAAATTGTTGAGGGACATTCAAAACGTCTCTCTTGATAAATATTTATTCCTTACCTTACATTAGTACCGTTATATCGCCACACACGACGAGAGTGTTTAATTAAAAAACGTTTTTGGACTCCCGCAGTATTACAGTGGAGACCTCAAAAGACACGATCCGACACGTACTAGCACACGCGGAACTCCATGGCTTAGCGTTATGTACAACGTTTACGTGTAGTAGAGGACTGGCTGGGAACACCGAACATGTTTAATTCTCCATGAAGACCTGCCGTGTGGTACTCGAAAGATTATGTTTAAAATAATTAATCAAAATAATTGCAAAAAAGAAAAATGCCCACTGAAACGACACACAGAGACAGACAGACAGACAAACAGACAGACAGAAAAACAGACAGACAGACACAGACACACATACACACGCAAGGACGCACACACATACAAACTCAACATAGGATCCCACCAACAAAGAAAGACATACCATCCATCACAGTGACCTGATGTTTTACCTCAAGGAGCAAAAATGCACAACGGAAAGCAAGAAATTTATGAACAAGAAGATTAAATAAGAGCTAATCGCTGCGATACCAAGTGCATGAAAGACTCCGTGCCAAAGCAGCACACTTGAGCCTTGGTTTCAAGGACATTAACGTACTTATACTTCCATATTATAGGGCAAAAAAAAACCTATTTAAACGTTTTAACAACTAAATTTGGGCAAAAACAAACATACAAGCAAACAATCCCAGAAAAGCAGTAGCTAGGACACATAACGTATTAGGTCATTGAACCTATTCAATGTTGGTCCGCAATAGACATGCTGCGATAAAGATAATACTGTGTGTTTTAAAAACGCAAAAGCTCGAGCGCATTGCTGAGGTTTTTTTGGGTTTTTTGTAATAACATCTCCTCTGCCCAAAATCATGTATACCTCGGGCGTAGTGTTTTCAAACTGTTACTGTTTTTATTTAAAAGGCTCCCAATATGCAAATAATGAGAACGCTATACATGCAGAGCCACCTAAAATGCGAATTCTAGAATCTATTTTCCTGATTTCCGCCTCCAGCCCCAGGAGATACCCGAGGAGGCAAAATTGAGAGCTCTATGCACGCATTCCCTTCTAACGGCAAATCAAATTTTAAAACTAGGGAAAATGCACATATGGCTTACATCAAATAATTTAAGTTATCTATAAAACTTACTGTCTGAATATTTTAGGAATATTTAGGACACGTGCAATTCAATTGCTCTTGCTTGTAACAAACCCATTCTCTGCTGATTGCACTTCGATCGCAGAGTAGAGAAAACAAATTTGGGTTTGCTAATAGAGAAAACAATTGTTCATGTTCATGAAACATTTTGAAATAGTTAACAAAGTTAGTTTGGAAGCATAATTTCGTTCCAGTCCATTCCTATTCGTTAGTAAAAGTAATTTCGTTCCAGTTCGTCCCACATTTTTGTGATTATTATGCACTACGCTTGCGCAAATCGAAGCGTAGGATACCTTTCGTACAAGAATGCAGTCAAAAAACACGAATTTGGGTTTGCTTATTTAGTACTGCGCCATTCCAATCTATTTTCGAGATAGTAATCGCTTCGAGCATCCGGCGGGAACCGGAAGTGGGAAACGATAGGAAACTGCAAATGTACAAGAATTTTTCATTTCGACCTGTTCCATATTTTAGCAAAAGTATCAAATTACACATACGGAGAAGGTGATTCTCCCGGGATTGTCGAGGCGCCATTTCGAATCTCGTTGCCCATGATCGAAGGTAAGATAACTCTCGCACAAGAATGCGCTCTAGAATATTGAACAGCCCTGAACATGTCACACATGATGGTGTAATAGATAGCACGTTGCACTCCGGTAGAATTCAATTACAGGTTTAAAACCTGCCTATCTACCCATTTCTTTTTCATTCAAAGTGCAGAAAAAATGACGGAAGCTACACTGTTACTTAAAACATGTTCACACTGCACAGATATAGTTTCAATAAAATCCACACCGGGTGAGCCCTATAAAATATTCTTCGGCCAAAAGAAATGAAACTGGGCTCAGAGGAGTATAAGAACAAAAGTTATACATCCAACACTTGTTCTATTTTTGGAAGATTTAAAAACAAATCAGAAAAGTTGTTAAAAAGATCAAAAATAAATTGAGTGTGGCCATTTGAACAAAATAAGTAGAAACCCACTCAGGGTAAATCCAACCGAGTTTGAAGTGAATCTGGCTCACAGTTTTTCAGAAAAAGTCGTTGATGTGAATTGCCATTGCTTTCCTGTTAACTTAGTTTGTAACCCATAAAAATGCAGCATTAACCAACAAGAACCCAAAAATGAAATTCTCCTTGGGAAAAAAAGGGATCTGCAGCATTGCAATCTAGTGAACAATATAACCACCGTACTGAGGAAACCTAGGTCCATTGTTCCTATTAATCTCTAACAGGAAAGAACTTATGGAGTTCTTTTGGTCGTCAACACTGACGCTGAAAAGCTCAAACTTGCACATTGCTTACATGTTGGTACTGATGGAAGCTAGTCTTATGTTAATAATAATAATTGAAAAGCACCGGTGAAGTGTGTTTTGTTATCCCCTTTTTATTCTTCTTCATGTTGACGTTGAGTAACCATGCATGGTCATTCTGACTTATTGGCTTCTATCTGGGTGAAGAAAGATCCTAGGTTCTTGGGTGTTAAACATTAATTAAAGTGTACTTGCACCTGCGAGTTTGATTTGATGTTTGTTTTACGGTGAGAAAACCTGTAAATTACACCGAGCTTACACGTAGCATGACTTATCTTATATTCATGTTATCTTAGCTGGCTGTTCACCCTTTTGTTTGTCTGTTTTTTTTTTTTTTTTTTTTTTTTTTATACACTCACTTTTGAGGATAGTCTTTGGGTTTTTAAAAACATTTTTTATATATCATTTGGAAAGCATCTTACCTGTGGCTTTTCAGTTTTTGCACGTGAGTGTCTAAATCCAGGCCAACTTGAATATTTTATGTAATGGATCTCCGAAAAGTGGCAAAGACCTGAGAAAAAGATATAGATATTGAAAACGTAAATATTTCATCGTGATGAAAGCCATAGGGCTTAACAGAGAAGTCGACAATTGGGGACGTAGGCTAAATTTTAATGTGCCTGCACAAAAAGTAACACGAACCCCTCCGATCCAGCACCAGAAAGAACTTTGGAAGTATTGCTTCTTTACAAAATCACCAGAGAGTAGTTTCCTTTGTAGTGCAGAACCATATTTGATGTATGTAAAATTAACAGAAAACGACAGACAGACAGACAGACAGACAGACAGACAGACAGATAGACAGACAGACAGACAGATAGATAGATAGATAGATAGATAGATAGATAGATAGATAGATAGATAGATAGACAGATAGATAGACAGATTATCTTTATTTATACTCGTTGTGCAGAAAACTAATTTAACACAAGCACCTCTCATGTAGAGCCAGAAAAAAACTTTTTCCTTACGAAATCACGACAGGGTAGTTGTCATTTTTTGTGCAGAACCGCATACGATTAATACAAGCTAACAGACAAAGAAGGGGCAAACATGCTACTGTGATGTCTTTGGCATTTCTGTCAATACCCATCAATATGAAAATGGGATCACCTGGATTTAGCGCATTCAGCCAGTCCGTGCATCTTTTGCGTCAAAATGGAAGTGCGCGGGCAAAGGCCAGACAAGCCATATCTGTTATTCACCTGTCATGGTATATGACCTGATAAAAGCCAACTTTGAAAAGATGAAATGAGCAAGAAAGGACGTACTTTGATTCATGCTGAAAGCTCTAATGACTGGTTATTATATATAACCAAAGGAAGTGAAAGTAAATGTAACTATGCGTGTAAAATGAGTTGCGTTTAATGTTCACATGCAGGGGTTGTATGTCATAATTTTGTGTTTCACACTTACTGATAATATAATTTCGTGTCATCACTCTGAAGTACAAGTAAAGTAATCGGGGTAAAGTTGCCTGTCCTCTTGTGTCTTGGGCAATTAATACAACCAGTTCAAGACCGTGTATTTTAAAAACAAGTCGTATCAGACTGGTAACTTACAAAGTGCTGACTCAGCTTAGCTTCAGAGTGCAGCGTCAAGCGGTAGGATGTGTAGTGATCAATTTACCACTGACCTACGTTTGTAATTGAACAATACATCGATGTATTCAAACAATACATGTGCCGTTATACACCTGAAATCATTTGCGAACAAGCTGACTGGATCATGGATCTTTACCAAATTGCAGTGTCAAGTCAGACTGGGCTCAAAGCAGATGTGTTGAGATAATACACAGTTAAATAGATTTTATTTTCATCAGACGAATACCTAGGTCCCCCCAAAAGAAGAGATTGTTGAATAATAACCGAAAAAGACCCCTTAATTTTCTACCAGAGAAAGAGAATAAATGTCAAATCAACATAAAGGGTCTAAAGAATAGTGGGGAGAATTTGGTTCACAAGCCATTACAGCAGCGCATTGTGCTTTAGTGATCAGGAAATTTAATATGACCACGACGTTTCCGCAAGATGGTATATCGCCACCAAGTTTGACGTGAATCTAGTTCACAGTTTTAGAGAAAAAGCCGAAAATGAGAATTTCCACTGCAAGCACCGTTGACTTACATAGTAATCAAGAGGAATGCGTGCATTCAACGACAGGAACCCGAATTGATGAGAATCGTTAAAAATTAAGGATCCAGAGTATCACCACCTGGTGAACAACTTTGTTTAACCCTGGCACAGGGTATATTACCATAAAGTTTTACAAACAAGCTGAGGAACGGTTTTGGAGATGAAGTTGAAAATAGCAAAAACATACAAGAATGTGTAAATACATAGAAAAAAATTACAACCACTTACGGATTTAATTAAGGTTTAGAGGTCCTCATAAGTTTTTCTAACAATTTATATGCAATTGATTGAGTGGTCTCGGAGAAGAAATTGGCTCTTTTAAGATTTTGCCAAAAAATTGACCAAAAGGTCTCATCTAAAATATTAAAATAATTGCAGTTTGACCTGTTCAACACATTGGTAGAAACCTACCTAAGGTAGATTCCCACCAAGTTTGAAGATAATCTGCCTAACGGTTTTGAAGAAGTTGAAAATGTGAAATGTGAACAGATGTCGACGAGGGCGACTGACTGAGAACATAGATGGATAGAGTTTAACTTATTGGATATGGGGCCAACTTGACTTGGAGCACTAATTACCTTCGGTGTAACCCTTGCCCCTTCATTTCAGTCTGTGGCAACAGCACATCTTTCCTTGGTTATGTGCTGGCGCTGAACCCGTCCCTAGGAAAGCTATTGCCATGAAAGGTAGCATTCTGACAAGCTTCAAATGACTCGTAACAATTGTAAATATTTGTACAGATGAAAACGTAAAACTGTTTACTAATAAAGAACAATACAGCAGTGTTTGTAAAAGAAAAGACTAATGCAAGCTATTTGGTACGCAAATGTGATTAAGGAATATGGTATTCTTTTCAAGGAAAAAAAAGGTGTTAACAATTTTATTTGTATACCCACTTGTGTAAATTTTCAAAATCAATGTACATTGTCCTAAAGATGATATTATATAAGAAAGTCTTGGCGTTTGCTTGGCTACACAGATAAGCATGGTGTCATGTATAGAACTAAACAGAAAGGCATTTAGAGTTAGTAAAGCAGGTTTACGTTTCCAATTCTATATTATTGTCAGAGAAAAAGACAGAAAGAATTACTATCAGCATAAAAATATTTGGGCATAATGTAGAGGGTTACTGTTGGGATTGCGTATGATCTCTAATGCCTATTCTTTTGGGACAGTGTGGTGATCTAGAAAAGGACATTTTGTTTTCTCTAGAAGGCGTGTCGTAGCGGAGAAGTATCGATTGTGCCTTCTACGTTGCTGCAGGCAGAATTCTGGTCTGCTTGGCATATTATGAACCAGTTTGGAACCCTCTACTTTATCCCATTTCCAGAAAGATCCTTTGTACTGCACTCTATCAAGCAGTAACCAATGTTTCTTCGATGCTCAGCAAAAATTACAGTGGTGCATCCAACTCTATATATCCATCATACTCCACAGTAAATCAATGGATGAATATATATTCTATCATGCTGTTATCCCGTAACTAAGAAGTAACCAATAGGAAGCCTGAGCAGTGCGTTGTAGAGCTGGAACACAATCCACAAATGTACAACGCACTGTTACCCCGCAACCAAATGGTACAACGCACAGTGATTTTTTTCAGCATAATTTTCAAATTGAAAAACGATGTGTGAATGTTTCTGTAACATGAGTCAGTTTTCATCCACTTTATTTTAATCTATGTAATGCAATGAAAATAAATAAATAAATAGATAGATAGATAGATAGATAGATAGATAGATAGATAGATAGATAGATAGATAGATAGATAGATAGATAGATAAATAAATAAATAAATAAATGAATAAATACTGCCTAATAATACCAGCGTCTATCGTCTCAATTTTCAACATGGCAGCAGGTCGTCAATCAGTGTGTGGTCCATTTGGAGCCAAATAAGGACCTCTTACCTTTGATATTGGGGAAGTTGACCTTTTAAAGAGCATGACTGTTGTCATTCTGAACATTACTAATGTACTGGGTTTTCCTAAATACCACATACTTAACCTAGACACTGGGAAAATGGAATCCGGTTTCCATCATGAGCTGGACAGGAGAGCTACAGACGGCACAACATTAAGAATCAATGATGACAATGGCCCCGTTGAGACTGTGACTGCAAATGGCACTCAAGAGCCTGAAACATGGGGCAGGTGTGCTGCATTAAGAAGGGAAGATCTTGACTATCTGGCGGCACAACGAAAGTCTACAGACGTTCAGACAGCGTGGAGAGTCCGTGTCTTCACACTTTTGCACGTGCTTGTTTGTTGTCAAACAGGCTGCGCCATCTGTTAGCAACCTAGGAATTAGGTTACAACCTTTTTCCTGAGCACCGTTTCCTAAAGTACCGCCTCTGGCAAAAATATGACATCTTTTTCAGTTTTGACGCTCTGGCAGATGTATTATCCATAATAATAAAGTTATAGTCCTCTGAAATTGGTATGTCCAATAGCCAATGCTCCACAGCGCGCTGTCGAAGCCAGCGTCCTTTCCGTTAATATCTAATGGTTCTTACAAAATATGGAATCAGGAACGAACGCGGAATGTAAAATACGCTCACCAGATGGCGCTGCAGTATGTAGTATCCTACCATCATCGATAGTCCAGCTAATGTTTATAGGTGCCACTTCACTTGCCACATGCAAATCATTTCATTTCATCGACGCCCTTCCTCTTCACACATTAATACCCATAATAAAATATATATATATATATATATATATATATATATATATATATATATATATATATATATATATATATATATATATATATATATATATAATTTGTTTGTTCGATTTTCTTTATGAATGGTTTAATTGAATTGTATTTGGTAGATTGGTTGAAGAAGAGGAATTAGGTCACAGATTTCGCAAAGGCGAATGATGAACAACTTTCCACTACCTGCATCATTTTTATGGCGAGTGAGAAATTAACAAAAAAAAAGGGGGGGGGAGAGAATATTCAAGATTAGCCATGATAAATATCAGGACATTACTGAGTAGGTATCTTACATCACCACCATTCAACTGAACAATCAATTGACAAATGACACAGTGTTTCAGTCACACTGTGTCATTTGTCAATTGATTGTTCAGTTAATCATTATATACAAGACCCACAAAAGGACCAAACAGAACAAAAATTCTTCAATTGTGCGTAACTATTGCAATGAATTGCCACCAAAAGCCCTGTTAGAAGCAAATTGGCCTACATCCACTGCAACTGCAGTTACTCAGGCTGATGAAGAAATGCAAGCTTCACTACCTGGAGGTGCCACCGATGATACGTGTTAAGCGGTACCGGCACCTACTATCAATTACAATGCACGTCCATTTAATGTTCCTTCACCAGCAAGTAATAGGGTACTGTTTCCCAGTGCAATATTTGGGCACAACTGATCAGGCACCATAAATGTCAATGCTGGCCGACAAAACATTTGATCGTGACGGTCGTTATTCTATGCAAATGTCTTAATTATACTGTAAAATTGAAGTCCTCCATTTAATGATATTCTTGTGGGTTATATTAAAATTTATAGTGTTCACACTAAGCCTGATTGAAGACTTAGCTGTTGTCCTTTAAAATTTTTTTTTTTTTACTTTTTTTTTTTTTACATAAAAGCGGGACTTAAAATAAGATTTCCAGCGTCATGTGCACGTGAATATTATATACTTTCCAAATAAAACGATTGTATATTGTGAATTCGTGTTCCCATCTATAGATTATAATTTGTATGAAAAGGGCCCAAACTGTTTTTATTGGTGTGCCCTATTCCAGGGGTGTTCCCGTTCCCAAATCTCGTTTCAAATTTTATACATTTATGACGCAGACCCTGAGTGCGATTGAGATGTAGCAGTCGTATGCGTACTTGAAAATGAATAGATCGATCAAAGAATATGTAATTTTTTCCCCAAGACTGTCTGCTTGTCGTTTTATCATAACAGAAAAGGAATTAACATCTTACGTTCTGCTGCCAGTGCAGTACAGAAGCACAAAACACTCAGTCAGTATTAACTCCTTAACCAGATAACACTAATATATATATATATATATATATATATATATATATATATAACAAGTAGCCCACACTTAATCAAATGCAGATAGCGAACTTATGTCCCCTTGGGGTAAGTCGCCACAATAGAACTTTATACCATTTAGTGGTACATTTGTTTCATATTGGCAGGCTGCCAGGTCACGCATGCTTGCCCCCCTGAAGAGCTGCAAATGGTATAATTCATTCTGCAGCAAAGAAAAACAATACAATATACAATAATTTGTAACTTGCATCTGATATATCTTTTCCATTGGTATATACTGCAACTATTACATGCAAAAAGAGAAAAAAATCGCCACCATCAGCTTGCCACAGGCTTTTCTTTATTTTTGATTGTTGTTAATGCTGTCATATTTTGCAACATCGATCACGTTCAAGTGATTTAATTCATTCAGTATGTCATCCATTTTGTGCATTTATTTTATTCTTGATAAAGAACATTAAATATCTCTTTTATAATGTAAGGGATAATTCATGAAGTTGCATGACGTATTCCAGGTAAGTGCGCATAGGAGGGGATTTCTGTGTTAAAAGATGGAGTTTGTTCAGGTGTGCGCAGCTGTGCCTTCATGCTATAAACATATACTAGAAAGTAGGACATTGTTCGAAGATCCGTACGGGCCCGCTCTGCAATCGAGTCATTTTCCGCGCTTGTGAATGGACGCCTGTGAACGGACGTCAACTAAAATTTACATCCACCTGTCTGTCTTTCTACCTCGCTCCCTGTGAATTCATGCAGTGTTTACAACCGAATAGCTTTCTCTTTTTCAAACTCGTCTCAATCTTTTATAAAAAGGCCAATAACACTAGCTTTTCATGGCGCTATTTTTTCTTTTGAGTGTGACTTAGACCATATCAACAAGAGTGACCTGACTGGTCAAAGTAAGGGATTGGAGTCGAAAGGTTTCGGCTTTGTGAAGCCTTGGCGGCCAACATATCTCTCCTTTTGATCTGAATCCCAAACCCTAAGAAAAGTGAGATGGTACCGTTTAAAGAACGTTTTTGCCACAGTAGCATAGTTTTTGGCCGTTTTCAACAAAAAAAGTCCTGAGACGAAAAAAAAAAAAAACCTACCGAAAGAAAGGCCATTTATGTGGCTGCAAAATTTCTGTCTGAAAGCGAAATGTACCAACACACCTCACAACAGTTTAGCTAGGCTTGAGCTTGTGTGTTAGCTACATTAAACACTGGCACTTTTTACAGGAAACCGATTTGATTTTATATCAGTGATTACTTTGCATGTGTATAAATAAACTCCTTTCCAGAACACACGTTTATTGTTCCTGTTCATTTCAGTGGTTCTAGATTCTTTGTGGCGTTTAAATTCATTACTACCATTTGGTTTGACTAGTTTTGTTTAGTAATGAATTTACTTACACATTTACATTTGCATGCATGCTAGTGTGCACTGCTGAATGGTTAATGTCATGTATGATACTTGTGCTCCACATATTTTTTATCTTTAACCCCAAATAGTAGCAAATAGTTCATATATTTGACGATCAAACTCAGTACGACAAAAGGTAACATTTTCAGCATCATTAGTGCATATACATAGTTTTACTCTTTACCTTTTGTCTTGTGAATGTACTTTTTGGTGGACTATGCTATACTAAAACAAAATACCGTGCCCACTGGTGCAATTTAGGTGTTGTTTCTGCAGTGATAACTATGTCCTTTGCACTTGAAAAATCCGTATCTTTAAACATGAGGATAGATGAGCAGGCCGGAATGCCACTGTTAAGATATTTTTAAAGTTAAAAACATACAACGTAGTCTGCAGCAACATACCACCTCAGCTTTTTCATAGATTTATCGGTAAGTATAAAAAATGTAATATTTTTTCAAGCTGACCATTCAATAAGTAGGATATCTCAACTTGAGTTTTCTTGGTGACATTTTTACCAAGATTATTGCATCTAAATAAATGAGTAAATAAGACGTTCAAACAACAAAATCATCAGCGAATATATCAGTCTAGTTCTTTGCATCTATTCGAGAAAATCCTATGCAAGTTGGAATCTTTTACTATCAGAGGATCCTTTCATTCACCAGTCCACATGGCATTGTTGCTGACATTGAATGAAATCATATGCAGGTACAGGAACTACATCAAACCTACCTCAATTACCAACATGCCCATGTACGGTTTATGTGCGTCTTTTTCATTTTCAGATATAACTGTATTCATATTGTCTTACTTGACACTATATGTCATTATATATATATATATATATATATATATATTGTACAGTAATTTGTGCACCCTAAACAAACCAATGGTTTAAATTTTATAGGTACTCTGCAGAGGGCATGGGGGACCGATTTTCTTGTCCCACTTGTTGTCACTCGAACAACAAGAAATTAAATAAATAGTTATAATACGAACATTGAATCTCAGTGTGTCCTTTTAATGTGCTGTGTTTTCATTACTAGTATAAGTTATATCAATGAAATACCATTCATTAATATTTCACTAATGTAATGTGCTACGCAAGGTTTTATATTCGTCATTAAATTGATCCCAGAGTTTGAAGTTTGGACATGTAGCAGAATATTATACAAAATACAGGGAACAGTCTTACCCCAATTTGTACTCTTGACATGGTAAACAATTTATCTAATTGTCTGTTTCCTAATGCAGGTGAAGCGGTCATTCGCTACGGCTTCTCTGGCTTTAATTACTACCCATCAATTCATCAGAAGCTATTTTCGCTTTTGGTATGTAACAATTCAAATAAAAAGGCCAAAGTCAGGTACCAGTACAGCTGTTACACCAATATTTTTTGCATATATTCATTAAACATACAAAACAATGTTTTTATTCAATTTTCAGCTTTCGTTTCAAAACTATCTGGATTTGGAAGGTGGGGACATGTACATATATTCATTTTGGTGCTAAAATTCGCATGGGAGTTAACAAAGTGACAGAAATTTACTTATCACATGGTTTTGCTTGAAATCTTAAACCATCGAAACGGTCGTGCACCAAGAATTTCAAAACTTGAACAGCACATGGCTATTTTGAGCAGTTTCCTTTAGGAAAATCAGTTTATTTCTAAGGTTTATGTTTATCATCCTTATAACATCAAGGACCACGGGTGTTTGTCAATAATGCTGATAGGTCACTTGTGCATGTTCTTAATTGTGATGTGAAATATGAATGCAAATGCCATTTCCACATGTATTAATCCCCCTAAAATTGACCAAAATAGCCTTATCTGTACATTTTACATGATAGAATGAAAAACATCGTTAAACGCTATGGAAAAGCAAAAGTTACACATATCATATCCAAATAAAGGAAAATTGACCTTTTGAAGGTTTTGACAAATACTTTCTTTTTGGGCAAGCACGATACAGCAGTAGTTTATTCATAACTACTGTTACACTTGTAGAATTAGCCTTGAATGTAACAAGAGGCTCCTCACTGCTCTCCAGATTTTTAAAGCAGATGACCAGCATTTTGAATAAACATGAAAGCTTGATGACGAGTCGGTGTCCTTGTGACGTTAATTAATAGTAAAAACGGTTTTTGTATGTATATGAGACCCTCAGGTTCACACGAGAAATCAATAAAAGATGTGTATATAAGTGTGGGAGACACTTGGCATGTTCATATTTCCTACTGATGTACAAGCATGAATTGTGCCTTTACTGAATACAAGATCGGAAAAATACAAGCATGGTCTAGACTAATTTATCCGTCAGTACAATTGGTAAAGTTTAAGGCAATATAGCTCGATGGCAGTGCATGTGTTTATACAGAATTATATAAGTTAGATGTTAATGATATCTCATGTATTCCCGTGTCAACAAAACGGTATGATATATTTGATAGCCATATTCAGCTGCTTGGAAAACTTAGGTATTGATTAAATGGTATAGAATTTTTTTTTATTTTTCATTACAAAGCTGTCTCAGTTGGCACCATTTGTACTCAATGAACCTCTGTTAAGTTTGTAAATGTTTGGGCACAAAGGGGCCTCATTCTTCAACTAAGGGTTTTCCATACCCTACTCTGTAAAAAGTTCTAGCCATAAAGATAAGCTTTGATAAGTCCGAAAACATTTGTTAAAATCCTTTACAAAAATTAGAGAAAATGCAGAAATTTGTAGCAGGCACTTCTTTGTAATCTTCATACTGATAGAACAGGTACCTATATTCAATGGTTTAATTTTGTTCAAAATTTGGATCACTTGACATATTTTTCCAAGTCTCAATGAATGTTACTGTGGATCTTTTGTTTGTCGTGTTTGAAATGATGATTCTTGGGACAAATTTCCCCCCCCCCCCCTTTCTGTACCAGGAATATGTAAATGTGAGATTTCTAATCCTTGGATTTTCAGTGCCATAGGTCTTATTGTCATGTCAGAGAATTGTTGGCTACAGCCCGTAGGCCGCAACAAAAATTTACTGTGGGCCACAACTGAAAACTGTCTTGAATGTAAAGGGCTACGTACCAGCTTTTGCAGCAGGAAAAGGCAACAAAGGTGTAAATAATCACCAGTTTTGGCACAAATATGATATGGATGTACTTTTTATACATGATGGAAGATGTATATACAAAAGTTTTGCATGAATCTTTTCCTGTGTGTGCGTTTCTGGATAGCCTGGTGTGTGAATTTGTGCCCTGAAAATAGAATTCTTTTGGTTTTGCCATGAAGCATCCAAAACATAAATATGGACCTGGGCCATTATGATATGGATTCATGCCTGAGAGCCCAAGTACAGCCGTTCATTGGTTTGAGCATAATCCAAGTCTTCCTCGTCATCTAGTTCTTGATAAATGCCGGCAAACTATGAATTGCTGACCTTGCATAGGCTGTCCTGACAAGGACAGGGCTGATGGGATTCCAGGTCTCCTTTTTCGCGAAGAACAATCTACATATCAATCAGTTGATAATTGCAGTTTTGTATCTTGCATTGTACATGGGACAAGTAATCTTCTCTAGCATCCCAGAAATCTCATATAAAAATGTATTTAGTATTAAATTATTGCACCGAGGAAACCTGACTGCAATACTTTTTTTCGAGACAAGTAAATGTGTTGACTCTTTGACAATCATTACCTGAATGCACAATCGATAATAACAAAAGACAACTCATCGTGAAATATTACATGTCTCAGATTTATGAGCCGCACGTCGTCGTCTGCTTTACTGTGAAAGTATATGCTAATTCATATACTGCAGATCAAGGCAAAACACGTGACAAATAAATCTGTATCATCGGCAATGTTTACCAAAGGCATCCTGCCCTACAAGCATGGATTGCATGAAAAAAAAAGAGATGTTTCAGCTACTTAATGACTACAATGAATGTTTTGTTATCTGGTAGCACACCATCTCGCGTAATGCACTTAACATTCTATTACATAAGCATTTAATTTAACGTAGGCCTCAAGATAGACTCACCTGCGTGTGCAAATACTATGTGATGTTCATGTGTCTTCGCACAAGGCTCATTCTGTCAAGATAGTTGGATGAATGCCCTCGAAAGGAATCTGAGAGAGCCACATTTTTGGGGGTACTCTGGCCCAAGAACTGGTTGTTTCGGGTTTGGAAGAAAATCTGTTTTTGCTGCCAACTTAAAGTAAAAATAAACCATGCCCAAAACTTTTTCTAGTGTGAAACTTCTTAAGAATGGAAATGTTTCGATGTGAAGATTGTCCAGATTAGATCATTAAAACAAAAGTGATTTTAATTCTACGTGTAACATATATTGCTATGTCACTGCTGCAATCTTTTGTAAAATATCTTAGAAAGCAGCAATACTGACATTGCATACTTTCAAGGCTTGGTTTATAATTTTGACACGCGAACCTGCGTGAACTGCCTTTCAAATAATAACATCGCAATTGTAAGAATCCAAGTCCACATATTATGGATAAAAATAAAACACTTTTAAACATTGTACTTTTACCAGTCAACTTGAATGTTGATAGTTTACCTATGCAGACACTATGTCATCACCATTGAACTATGGGACTGATATTTGGCAAAAATGGCTGACTGCAATATTGAGGCAAAAATGTACGAATTGTATCTCATTTGATCATAACTTTTATTGTACTGCTCTGATTTGTACAAAGTTTACCTCATAATATTTCTGGTCAGTGAGCTTTATAACAAATTAAATATCTTGTCCAGTTTACTTTGGCTTTAAAGGACATGGTACAGAACGAAGGTGCATGGTGCTACAGAACTTTTGTATGGTCCTGCTTGTGTAAATAGTTCAGAAAAAAATATGACCATATTCACATATTTCAACCCACCAATGACAGCACAGTTGTGAACAGCAGAGATTCCAATTACCAAAGCATCAAAATTCATCTTCCGATACAAATGCGAAGAAATAATTTTCATTCCGTACATGCGAAACCAGTCATTTTAACCTTGAAAATAAATTTGTCATGAAGTAAACACTTCAGTTGTTTTACCACTTGTATATTCCTAGCCACTTGAAACCCAAAACAGAAGCATTTGTGCACACAAGTTACGATCTACTTTAAAGACTATTACTCGCCCATCCAGTTTACAGTTGTTTCTTCTCGCTCATATGCTTGTAGGCTTTGAAGTTCTCATTTGACATTTTTCAATCGTTTGTTTTTGGGATACAGTCTTCAGGATCTCCTTCCTCAAAACACCCTATGCATCGCGACAAGTCTCTCAGGCTTTAAGCAAGTCCCATACGATATAAGATGGGCCTAAGATTGGTGGCTAAAAGGCTCACGCATGCTGGATGGTCACTAACAAAGTGGTTGGTCCAGTTGTTCTCCATCATATACTAAGTCAGCATTTGTGCATCGAGCTCATCGGTTTCAAATCGTGGCTGCTGAAGATAAGTATGACGGAGATCACTATTGTTAAGATGCTTCACTTTTTTGAATTGGCAGAAAAGTATATACCTCTTAACTCTGCAGTCAAATATTACTTCGTAACTGCATATGAATTTAAGCAAAGCAATCCCACAAGGAGTCGGAGTATTCTGTAGCCAAATATTACTCTGTGACTGCATTTGGATACAGGAAAAACATTTAATTCCATCAGGAGTCTGTGTACCTTTGTTGTCTGTCTCCTCAATAGCTACATCTATCAGGGGTTTGGCAAATCGATGGTTTTCACAAAGCTGGACAGAAAATATACCTGCACCTAAGTGCTTGTGTGTTTTAGGATGGTCACTAGTCAATTTTAGGTTGAACATAAATTTTGTCAAAATATATAAACCCAATCTTGTGTGCACAAGCACTGCTAAACGTTTGGAAGGAATTCTGTGAAAGTGGTCGCAGTGAGTACTTATGGTATGCACATGTAAGTGAAGTAAGAACTTTTAGATACGATTGGATAATTTATATCCAATTACAAGGAGATCTATGTTGCCTGTCGTCGACCCATCAGTATTCAGTCATTCAGGTACCAATATTTTTCCGAGCGGGGGCTATCCTGTCGGTGACAACTGTGTAGTTACTACGTGCATATTGTGGCGTCAACAATAGTGAACTGCCAGTTTAAGGCTTGCTCCAGCATCACAGATGTCCCAAATCATCTCAGCGATAATGCACAACGCCATTTGGTTCCATCATTTTGGTTTCTTTTTTCAGTTTGTATTTTTTGTCATAATAGTAAAAATGTAAAACCACAAAATTACTCAACAGAAAAAAAGTGAAGTATATATCATACATAATATGAAATTAAATTTCATTTTTTGATTTAAAAAATATAAAAACTATGCCAGATAAAAAATGCAGCGTAGTCATACATTTTCCTTTAAAGACAGAGAACTCCAGTATGGGACCTCTCATGTGATGTTTTGTGCATATGTACACTGTGACATAACCATTGGTGTTCCGTCAGTCCAATGCTTATTGCAGTATCAAACTCAAGACGTGTAGAATGCTGCGCTTGTTGCACATGGCACTCTGGAATACTGCTTGATTCCATTGTCGTATTTTAACTTATACTTTTTCAGCAGTTAAACCAGAAAAAACACAAACTGCCCGAGAAAGAAAAGAACAAGAAGTCTCGAGATAATTTATATAACACAGCAAAAATTTTCCTGTTTGGCCCTACATCTCCATCATAAGACCACCCCTTGACCTATAATAGAGGGAAATGATGCGTTAGATATGACTATAATGCCTCCCAGTCTCTAAGCTGGGTGCACTTTACAGCAAGAAAAAAATCCCAGCGACATTCCAATAAAACACGTAGCTAATTGAAACGCCAGTGTTCATCATATGACCTGAAAGCGCCTTTTGAAAGTGTTTTTTTTTAAAGCAAAAAGTCACTGGATACAAAGGTCTTAACTCGGACAGCGATAGGTTTTATTGGAGTCTTAAGTAGATTTTGACGGGTTTGATCAAACGTGAAGTAGACCTTGATGTGCTTAGAGTGCCCCAACAGAGAAAACACTGCCCTCACCTGACCAGAGGTGAGGCAACCCACCGGAACAGGCATTCGCTTTAAAGTGTAGACACCTGTTTATAATCGCAGTTCACAGCCTGATCCGTCTTTGTATTCAACCCTTTGCATTCCATATCAACACAGATTCATTACGCTTCGTTGTTTGTCCCTTTAATGCCCTTTGTCGGGATAATCTGACTTTCAAGTCTGAGGTATTTGCAGTGCTTATGTACCCTCTGTCTGAGATTAGAGGCAAAATCCAGAATGTTAGTTTCAGCTTTGTAGATACCTTTAACAAGTAACCAAATGAGGTTGTGGAAGCACTATCCCTACACAGTATTGAAGAACTTGTAAATAAGCTATGGAATCTAAAATAGCTACTTACATGATTAAGTTGTTAGACCGTGACAATACTGGACAGTACAGATCATCTAAAGGCATTAACCCCAACAATGGCTGTAAGTGATAACATATATCAAAATGTGCTAGTGTTAAACCGCAAAATATACAGTACCATACTCGATATGATATTTTAATTTATTGATACTAAAAAAATGAATAAATAAATAAATTAAATCCATACATTACCAGTTGTGATCGTCAGTTGCGTCTTTCCTTAATGTCAGGTTTTGTTTTCTTGCTGATACCTTACTCATTTTTTTGTTTTCATTTGTGCCTATAATCTTGAAACCTGCCAACAGGTTGGAGGTTATAACACAGTTCAACACAACAAAGATTAGTAAGCGGTGATATTGCAAAAAATACTCTGTTGGAAGCTCTTATACAATAGGTCACACGGACTCCATATAAATTAAAGCAACGTATTTGAGGCAAGTCTGGAAATATCAATATATAAACTACACTCTAGTTGTATTCCATCGAACGACGCTCCTCCACCATATATATATATATATATATATATATATATATATATATATATATATATATATATATATATATATATATATATATATATATATATATATATATATATATATATATATATATATATATAATACAGTGAAACCTGGCAGTTGTGGGCACCATTGGGACTGAGCAAAAGTGTCCACATTAGGCAGTGGCTGAAATTCTGCGACCTCTAGGTAAAATGAACATATATATGTGCATGCTAATTAACCCTATGATTCATCGTGCTAAAACTGATACAAGGTTTTAGTATATATATATATATATATATATATATATATATATATATATATATATATATATATATATATATATATATTCATTACCCCCCCAAAAAAGATAAATAAATAAAAGCATAAAAAAGAATAAACAGATAATGAGCAGAAGTTCACAAAATGTACGTGTACATGACTAGCATACTTTTCAAATAATGTCCAGTCCATATCAATTGAGTTTGTTTTCTTTGATTGAAAGAGTAACTGTGATAACGTAACTCCACTGAAGAATAATTCCCTTTTTATCGTGGATTCAGACCCAAGTGTTTGTTTACTTATTCTCCACAGCATACTTAGTTCACTGATAGACCTGCGGCATAGAGGGCCCTTCGGGGTAATACCCCAATCCGTGATATAACAAGTTACAACCTATATTTTCTTATAGGTATATATGTCCTCTTCATGAAAAAATAGGTTGTGGAATCTAAAAGGCGTTTTATCACATAAATTTCTGCCCATTTCCATGACAACCTATGCCATTTCTGAGACAACTAAAATTTGTCCTTAAAAATAATAACTTTGGTGATACTGCTTGTTGAAAGGCTAAATGAACACCAAAATGTGCTCAATTGCTCTAATATAGTCACAAAGTACAGAGTTTGTTCAAAGTGCCTAATTATAATATGTTAATTTATGCAAATATATGAAATTTACATCGAAATTAAGTATTACGCGACGGATAACATACTATATTTACTAAGATATAGTTTCGTTTATTTAAAAAGAGGCAAAATGATTAGGAACAGTACTCATACAAGTTTTATTTATCATGTTTATATGAGTATACCATATGCATATGAATTAATATACTAATATGTCTATCATATGTCATCTTCGCTTAGGGAACCGTCATAACAATTGCCAATACAACTGATAAAGTAAGATAGTACTTTGTACCATGTATTCACACCTACACGTAATTTACAGTGAACCATCCCATGGAGTCCTGCAACATAACTTATGTATCTCTGGCATCAAACTATAATTCAAGATGCCTTTTAGTAAAGGAAAACAGTATAAATACATGTACACACTAAATACACAAAGCTGATCAATGATGGTCACAGTTTGGAGATTCTACGCCAAGATTCAATCATCATCTTCCTCATCATCACTGTCTGTTTCAGTGTCAAAAGTGTCATTTGCACACTAATGTCCAAAGCATGCACATAATTCCGTGCATTTAAGTCCTGTCTGGAGGCAATGGCACTTTCTTGCGACAGTACACTCAATATCGGTGCAATACATATGAGTCAGGTTGCGGACTTCCAGTGGGGCTAGCTCATTGGTATACATCAAAGGCTTGAGGTGGCCATCATTAGACATTTCCCAGCCGTTACCATTGAGATCCCACACTTTAGGGTTAGGAATGTGACTGTTGTATTGGTGTCTTTTTGTCCAAAACCACTTCCTAGTAGTCATTACCCTGTTTCTCAGTCCGAACTCTTTACTCTCCATAAGCTAACCTGTCCCTGTCTAACCTATATACATACAGAAGTACTATTGTCCAAATTGCACACGTTCCTTCGTAAAATTTTGACATAGGCTGTATTAGCCGAAATAAATAAAACGGTCTTCGGCAGGTGACTAGTCAACATGTTTCGGAGCCTTTTACCCGTACATGTCTCTCTGAGTAGCGGCTCCTTGTCTGAGCTAAATATTCAACAAAGATAACCCACATAATAATGAACGTGGCAAATGAAGAATTAGCTAAATACGTGAAGTTTGGTTTATAAATTCAGACCTTCATTATGAAAAAACTATTATTACCAAATTTGTGTAGTATAGGTTCAGTTAAGAACAATTTGACTTACCCCTGAACCAATATGTACCCTTTCTAGCGGGACAGCTTATTCTAGTTAAACCATCCGCCAGTGTTTAACTGAAGTGGAAACAAGCTGGGGCATTATAGTCAGTCCCAGTGATTGTAAAATAAACAGTTGCAGCTACACCACCGGTATAAACCAAGAGAAATCCTAACAATGACTGCAACAGTGTACATCCTGCACCAGAAATGTAAAACAAACTCCATGATGACACCTACTCCTCAAACAATTAAGCTCTATGTCGTTGCCAACCCTGAGTCAATGTATCAATGTAACGTGTCAGGTTTGCGATATTTAAAAAAATACTGTCACTTTTGAGTATTTTTTTTAATATTGAGTAAATGTGCATTTAGGCATGTCAGAAAAGAATGAAAGTCATTAGCATTTATGCTTAAAACATGTTATCAAAACAATTTTTCTTAACAGGATTTTAAGTACACTTAAGCAAACATGTAACTGTCGTAGGCCGCTGCTTGCTACCGATAGCCATTTGTATTTCAGTCAAGAGAATGCAATGAAAATATTAACCAGATATCAAGTAAAATTAGGCAAGCTTGTAACTGTCGTAGGCCGCTACTCGCTACCGATAGCCCCTGGGGGTTTAACCTACGAGAAACAAGCTAGCCTAAAATGTCTGAAAGGTGAACATTAAAACAGAATGATGCCCAAAGATAAAATTAAATCGAAAAAAAGCAAGTGTAAAATCTCTAAAATTATTAAAGCCAAACTTTCTACCATCTCGGGATATTTACAGCAAAATTTTTAGAAATATTTGATCAAAAGTACATCTTTGAATCCTACTGACTCAAGTTTATTGTAAATAAAAATTTGCTTCTAGATGCAAAGTCCTGAAATTTAGAACAAATACGACCATATCTCAAAGTCTGTGAAAAAAACATATCATATCCAACAGTATCCGAAATAATACTGTCTGGGAAAGGATAATTAAGCACTTCAAAGTTAAACTCATCTATTTTGTGATAGACTTTAATACAAAACCTGTCATTAGTGACCTGAATATCCAAGTCCAAAAACACATCTCTGAAACCATCTGAATTGTTACCCTCCAAAGGGATATCTTTTGGGTAAATTTCTTTAGCAATTTTACTGAAATTTTGTACATTTACACAAGCAATGTCATCAATATATCTTGTCTGTTTGATGATTTTGTAGCCATTTGAAAGTCCTTTTTCATCAGTTTATCCATATACGTAAATTCAAGGCAGTATAATACAAATCTGCCAGTAAATGGGAGCAGTTGCTACCCATTGCAATGCCTTTTATGTCTTGAAAAACCAATGGTCCGCAGTGAACAAAAGTATGATCCAAGAGAAATTTTATAGCATCTATCAAAGTGTCAACAGTGTACGATTTAATGCTACGTTTTGAATATCTGTTGTGTTATGCTTTCTTTGTATATTAATAAATATTAATGTGTGGTTTACCATTATGGTTAAACATTTTGCTTAATAATTCTGAAAGTGAACTTTTGACTTCATCTATGGGTAGATTTGTGTGCCGTGTAGAAAAATCAAAACATTTGATATTTTTTGCTTTTGCATCTTTGATTTTAAATACAAACTCGGAAGAATTGCTAATACTCCAGAAACAATTTAATTCACTGTTTCTAGAAATTGCATTACAGTATTCACGAAAATGATTCCTAATTGCAGTCAAACACAATGTTCCTTCTTTTGATAATTGTTTTCTTGTATATTTTGCAGCATCAGCTATGAATCTAGATTTAGAAGAGTTTTTATGTAATTTGGGTATCCAGAACAAAAGTGGAATAGAGGAGTCCTCTTCAGAAATTTTGATATTAAAATTCCTTTTCATCTCATCTTTATGTGTATCTATCAAATTATCAATGGATTCTTTGTGTAATTTATATACGTCATTTCCTCTTATGTCTGAAATAAAGTTTATACCAAGTTCTTTTTTCAAAACATCCAGATAATATTTTTTGCAGATGAGCCCAAGATTGTTCCCTGCCTTATCTATGTTAGTGACTACAAAACTTTCTCAGAGTTCTTTGACTGCTTTTGAAACTTCAGGTTGTTTTAGATTAACCGTTTTGAAATTCTTAATGTGGGATTTGTAACAATAAATTCTTTTTCTAGAAACTTTTTTCATGTTTGATAACCATCTTTTAAATTTCCGAAATTTTATTTTTTTTCTTTCTTTGCCCATTTCATACAGTAGGAATCAAATGCACCACATGTATCCTGAAAAATACTGTCAATGTTCAACTTGGGACATATCCAAAATCATGTACCTTTTTTCATTATTTCTTTTAAATCGAATTTTGTATGATATCCAAATTACCTGTAAACACATGTTTGTGGTATGCATCAACAAAATCAGAATATTTACTGTTAGGCATACAGTCACAATTTTGATTCACTGCGATCTCTTCAAGAGTCATTGAAGCCAGAAATTGCTTGTAATTCATGATGCTTTGTCCAATATTGTTGCCATATATATAGGAAATGATGGGGGGATCTTTTATTTTGCACTCCTTGGGAATCATGTTACGAACAAATTTCAATTTGAAAGGGACTGAATGTTTAGTGAATCAATAATTTTGTGTTTGAAAGGAATGCTGCAAAACAGTTGATCTAATTTTTTCTTACTAGAATCTGGTTTCCGAATAGTTGTTGTGTAAGCGTACAAAATTTCACAAAATTTTTTCGGAAATGTGTGTTCTGAATCAGTAAGACCAAAATATTCATTACTTTTTGTTATGTCTCGAAATGATAGTGCTTTAAGAGCTGTATGTAATTGATCAATGCCATTGTGGCACCAGATGGCACATTGGTATTGTGCCCTTTTCACATGTTGCTCAAATGCATCCTCAGTAGGTGGTAGTTGAGCAGCTGATCGGGCTGTGGCAGAGGCAAGCGTTTATCGTAGCTTGTCCAAAGTAGTTTTGTAATCAGTCCCTTTTCCTGTGTTGAGAGCTTTGCAACATAAAACACAGGTATTGGGATTTAGCTTGGCTGTGGGTGGCTTCTTGGATGGCGGTTCCAGGTTCATGATTTTAGGTTCACGGTACAAAATTATCTGACCTGCAAATACGTTAAAACGTGGGTGTTCTTACCAGGTCCAAGCTTCATTTTAGAAAATAATCCAGTTCACCATCTGTATATTATCAATCATGCAACACATTTTGACAATATGCAGTCATTCTCAATAACAGTGATAATAAGACAATCACATAGCAGAGTTAGAATCCGACATGGACTCTGGAAGTCAAAGAAACGTGCCCAGATTTGTGCTTTCTGGTGCCTCTACAACACAACATATAAATTATAAAATCCAAATTTGAAGATGACCTCATTTGCATAAATTTAATGATAGGGTTTCTAGATTGTTTTCACTTCATATTTTTTTTCGGTAATATATATGCTAAATTTGCTCAAATTCCAACAATGCGTACTGGAGAAAGCACTTTTGCACAAGCTAGCCAGACCAGACAACCCATAAACATAACACCCCCCCCCCCCCCCCGTGGCGGACCCATAAAAGTTCAGTAAAGCTGTGAACGAAAAATGTTGATAAGACGATTGGGATTCTATGTTCTATATGCTTTGAAGCAATTTTCAAGGAAATGTAACTTTTTGCATTGGTACAGCACATAATGCGTGATACACATCTCTAGAATGGCTTCAAAAACCCCAACATTTGAAGCCTAATTTGCATACATGTAATGGTGTCCACTTCGTTACTCCAATAAATTTGGTATCAGTATATCCCGGGAAATATATTTCCTTCATCATTTAACATTTACCCCCATTTTTGGTAATTTGGCACTGCAGCAAACAATATCAACAAATAGAGGTATTTACACTGCCAAATAGATAACAAAATTTTGCATATAATTATAATGATAATAATGTTAATCAAATAATTTTTAAAAGCTTCACGCCTGTTGAACGATAGTATAGACCCATATCTTTTACATGGATTGCGAAACAGGCCAAGCCTATATTAATCACTCTCCATGGCACAGATCGTGGCGTATACTTCCTACCTACATGCTTGGTGGAGGATACCGAAGGACTCGGAGAAAACCACCGTGCACAGTCAGAGTGGTAGGAACTCTTTCCACATGCTTCCCCGGCCGTGAATCGAACCCGGGCCGCAGAGGTGAAAGGCGAGCGTGTTGCAGCTCGGCCAACCGTGCACCTGTTGAAAGATTAAGGTTAGTGCTACCTTCTGATGAAATTTGGAGTGCGTATCTTCAAAATTAAGACAGATATTAAAAAATTAGTGAAAAGTAGTCATTTTCCACAAAAAAAAAAATAGAGGCTGCCACAGAAACGGGTCTGTAAACATACCAAAAAACGCTTTTCGGACTCCACAACCTATTTTTCTGTAAAGAGGAGACATGTGTGCACATTTTGATATAGGTTGTGTTTTGTTATACCTTTGCTTGGGGTTGCACCTATTTTTAGGGCACTTTTGAAGCATTTGCCGCTAGCCTATGACCTTGGATAACTTCAGACAAGTTAAAACATGCTGAAGTGAGTGGCCGGTGACTGAGATTTCAGCTGCCTACGTTTGTTCAATACACCTGTCCAACTAGCTATTGGAAGTTGAGAATAAGTAACTTGTGGGACTAACATTTTGATATAAACATATTTATTTTTTCTGGATTGCCTAACAGTGTACAGAGACTAATCTGGAGGCTTTCTTTGTTACATGTTGTATCCACATCAGCTAGGTTATTTTTGGCATTTGGGACTATGAAAAGTGTCATTAATACACATTAAATGGGTGTCGACATTAGCTAGGTGATAAAATGACCTAAATATATTCAAGACAGGGAAAATCGAATCACATTACAGAGAGGTGTCCAGATTATGGAGGTGTTCACAATAGCAGGTTTATACATACATATGTATATACACACACACACACAAATATATATATATATATATATATATATATATATATATATATATATATATATATATACGAAGTACACAGAGTTCTACATAAACTGGCCAATATAAGGACAAAAGGTAGTTTGTTGATTTGCGCACAGGAAAATATATATATGTATTATCGGGGCACTTTTGAATTGCTTATTGGCCCAGTTACCGTTTGAAGGTTTTGATGTGACACTTTGGCATATCGACAGACACAGAGATAAAGAACAACCTGACAGTAAAAGGTTAGAATTGGCATGCAGCGTACAAAGAGCGCCATACAATCAGTGCAATTTGTGTTTTGTACCCCCAGTTTGCCGTCCCTTGTTGCGATATCAAATACGCTTCACGCGAAAAAGGACGAGCTGTCTGTAAACGTGGCTTTCGAGGGAAGACATGTCATCTATATTTAAGCAAGACGGTGCTTTACCAGAATGCTCTAAAGCACAATTTCCCCCAGGGAACAGAATAGACAGTCCAACGTGATTGACATAAAGACCGAGACAAAGGCATTAGATATAATGAATATAATCATCATTTTATATTAACACAGGTGGCCGATTGCGTTCCCCGATCCTAACCAATTCACCGCTGAGTGCTTGACAGAATAATGCTTTCTCACACCACGGCATTATGATTAAACGATACGACTACAGCAAAGCAAAAGCTAGTTGAAGCCAATGAATGCCGATGTGTTAAGCTTAAAGCCCGGTTAAGTGACAAATACGTTTAAAGGACCGACATGTAGCAAGCATAGAAGAAACAACGACGTGTTCATGGGGGTGCATTGTTCATTCTGGCCTAGTAGGTAATTGCAGACCTTGCAACAAAAATAGAAAAAAAAACAAGATTTCGCTTGCAAACGGTACACACTGTATATGATATGCCCTTTTTAATTGCAAGTATTACCAAAATAAAATTTAAATTACGGAAAATTACAAACACACACACACAAATATATATATATATATATATATATATATATATATATATATATATATATATATATGTGTGTGTGTGTGTGTGTGTGTGTGTGTGTGTGTGTGTGTGTGTTTATTTGTGTGTGTGTTTCGCGTTATGGCTAGACTAGTAGGCAAGCGTATACGGTACATTTGAATAATTCCATAATTTGTATTTTGTTTTCATGGATAGACAATTGCAATTTACCGAAGGTCAAATAAGTTTGTATCATCAAGTTAAAAAAGTGAAAACATAATAATTTGAGTTATTTGGCATGAATATCAACAGAAATGGCTTTTCATATAAATTGTCAGTTTTCCCTGTCTTTATTAAGAAATGACTCACCAAACAAGTGAAGTAAATCCTTGAGAGAATTGGACTTGGAATGCGATTTTGAAAAGCCACATACACCGGACTTTCCTAAAAAATTCATTTCGTCAATGTGCATTCAGGAACCCTCATTAAAAAATTTTAGTAAAATTAGAAATAATTCTATTGTGTAAAAAGTTGCGAACTTGAATAATGTTGTTGGCTGACACATTGATATTTTTGAGTGGTTTGGTTATTTTATATATTCGGGATATTTTGGTACAAAATACCTGACTCTAATTTCACACCATTGACATTCAAAACAAGTGGTTATGACATACTTTTGTACTGAATTGTGATAAGTTGAATAGTTGCATTTGCTCCACGTACGTATTTTGGTGTCTGTGGGGCCATATACTGTATCTAATCTGGCCGCTTATATCGAAATACATGTACAGTATGGCTGGCACATTGGTATTCAAGATACCCAGGTGGCTAGCGCTTAGGTAACGCTTAACACACACAACACCGGCGACGGGAATTTAGTGCATCCGAGTCAATTATGTCGTTGTATGGTGTGATGCAAGAGGGGACTTTGCCTAGAAAATTAACATCAAATTAATTCACCTTGCCATATTGGCGAAAATTTATCACTGACAGATGCCGCAATCGTGAACTGCGAACCAAATGAAATAACTGTGTTGTATGGGTGTTAGCCCTTTTTCCGAAAGATAAGGACCAAAATTTATTAACGCCCCCCCCTCCCCCCCCAAAAAAAAAAAAATTAAAAGAGCAAAACAAAACCAAATGCCAAAGTGTCAAATGTCATGTGCTAGATTTATTTTACTTGATGTCTCTCTGGCCCAAACTTGTTTGGCTAGCCATGGCGATGTTCAGTCTGCATCTTTACAATGATATTGTCTTATATTCATTTCCTCACTGAAAAAAACATGCTGAACAAAACAATGTTAATAAAATCTCTTCTTAGCATGCCGTTCGGTGATGCTAACCGCGGGAAGAGGCGAAAAAGAGTGCATTGTGGACATTTTGACTACTTCACTGTTGGAGGCTGTCTGGAGGCTTACTGAAGGTACACGAATTTTGGCTTAATTACGCTGGTCAGAAGAAGCATCTTCCAGTGTTAACACGTTTTGGATCTTGTCTAATTCAAAGATCTTTTTGGGACAGCAGAATGGTACAGATGCCATTTACCTTATGAACATATTTCATCTTAGAACTTCTCCAGTTTATACACAACTATTCCTCATTTTAATTTGAAATGATGCATTAAGTCACCGATATGTAAAAACTAATAAGTAAAAATAGATTTCAAACAATGACCATATCTTATAATGGTGCACATATTAGTAATGATGTGAGGGAAGGCCAGTCTGCATTTAAATATGATCAGTTTGTTGGGTTGTTGAACTTTTTGAAGGATCATACATGTGTCAGTTTTGGAGATTTCGTTCTTAGACAGGCAATTGGTATTCCAATGATTACTAATAGTGTGTGCTTTTGGGCTGTTTATAAGTTTTCTGTAAAACTTTCAAAAGAGAAGAAAATTTTGTGATAAGTGTTTCAATTTGATATTTAGATTTATTGATGATCTCTTAAGCATCGATAAAAATCACTTTCGGGAATATGTTTTCGCAAATATACCCTGATGATTTGGAACTAAAGGAAACTACACAGCATGCATTGGGATGGTCATTTATATATATTAAGATATAAAATGATAACAGTGAATTAATATTTAAATAAAGAGACAAACATAATGATTTCCAATTCAACAAAGTAAATTATTCTTACATGGATACTGATATTCCACTTGGGGCGTATGATGTTGATATATCAAAGTTTATCGCCTCTACCAGACTATGCACTGATTTGAACAATTTTGACTCCCAGCATTCACTCCTATTTCAAAACTTGTGAAACTGGGATATTCCTTAATAAAATTTAGGCCACTGTTGTCGGATTTGTGGATAATGATAAATATTTATTATATAGATATTAGATGGATTTAAAGTGTTACTTCATTGATGTAGCAAATATCGCAATATTGTTAAAACCATACCTATGGTATGCATTGCTTTTACATATAGGTGCTCCCCAAGTGGACTTTCCCCAAATTTGTACAGGGAAAAATGATGCTCGTATTATACATCCTGTGGCACAATTTTTTTTTTTGACGCAACAAATCTGATATATTGGCCTATATTTTGATAACTGTGGATCGTTGCCTGGTGATTGTAAACGTTACTAAGAAGGTAAATTTTGGTTTGTTGTTAATGTTAACATCGGGTGACCTTGAAAGTTCAAACTGACATTTTGGTGTATATCTTACTGATTGTGGGTCCTTGCTATTTGGTTACTTTTAAATATGAATAGGAGAGTACCTATGGGGTTTCTTTTGAACTAATTAAATTTGTTTTTGAGTGACCTCCAAAGGTCAAACTGACAGATTGGCTTATATCCTTGCTAATATAAACGTTTGGTGAGCACTGGAATAGAGCATGTACAGAACAGGAAGGTATGTAGCATATAATATAAAATGTTTAAGAACTTTGTTTCATAATTGACTGCTTGTTAGCAGCTTAAAATATCATGATGCGTTTGAAATAACAGTATTGGCCAAATCAAAGAAAAGAAATAAGAGCATCTAGTACGTAAATATACATACATACATACATACATACATACATACATAACAACACATTTGGTACATTTTGCACACCACACATTTTTAAGCAAGTGTTTGAAACAATTTGTTAGCCACTCATCACAAACATGTATGTATATATATGTGTGTGTGTGTGTGTGTGTGTGTGTGTGTGTGTGTGTGTGTGTGTGTGTGTGAGCATGGTTCAGAGATAAATTTATTTCCATTTTTTGAAGGCCTAGGTTTACACAGAAGCCTATTTAAGTGCTGTCGGAAGAATCTGCAACTGTAAGATTTTAAGTACCCAAAATTCATATTTTGTAAATAATGGCAGATAATCGGCAATCTTTTATTTCAATATAAAAGTGAAATGACTGGAATCACTTTTCATATTTCAAAATATGCAAAATTCGTGAAATGTTTTATTCTGCTCCTATTGAGATAATTTATACACATTAAGATCTTTAAAATTATTAATCAGTATTACACTTTATCACTCACAAATGTTAATGAGCATCAAGGACATAAAAGTTACAGTTTATTTATTCCAAAGTTTCCGATATATTGGGACTGGATCAATCATAAAACAATACAAACATGTGTCTGCTTCAACTTTAGAACATTAGTTTCCAATTTGCACTATATTTTCCCTTAGAAAACCTAATCATTCAGGCCAGATAGCTGCCTCTATAAAAGCAGATTATCCTGTTGACACGGTTCCACCCTTCTTGGCCCCTGCTTTGTACCACAATACATTGGAAAACCATGGGATATTGTTTACCATTTTCAATCGGTGAGACTACTTTTCTCCATACACCCCACATTTTTTTCAGCTGAGCGAGCACAAAAATGTGCAGTCTGTCACCGATTTATGCAAATAAAAGTACAGTGAAACCTGTCTATTGTGGACACCTCTGGGACTGGCAAAAAGTGTCCACAGATGACAGGTGTCCACAATAGACAGGTGTTTTTAACAAGAAAATTGACCATTCGGTCATGGATATAACTGTCCACATTATACAGGTGTCCGCATTATAGAGGTGTCAACAAGAACAGGTTTTACTGTAGTAATACACAGCCCGCCATGTGCAGTATTCTCCAAGGAATTTCCCAATCTTTTCAGAGACCTTTAACATCTTTTCAAAATACTCCCGAGGCCACAACGCCTGCTGTGTCTACATCGCGAGTCCCAGCTGTCGTAGCAGGTAGCCAGCGCTTTGTTCCTTCGGGAATGCTCGCATTGCTGCAGTCAGTGATGGGGGCAATTTGACGGCCCTCGGTCAGTTGAGCTCTATGGGTGCATACTTTAGAATGTTTGATGGTACAACATTCCAAGGCAACAGGACCTTCCAATTCTCTTTTCCACCAAATTAATTCCATGTCGAAATATGATGATAGCGACATTTCGTTATGAGTTTTGGTTGAAGCGATGGCCGTTCAAAGAAAAAAAAAAACAAGAACAAAAAAAAAAAAAAAAAAAACGCCATTAGGCCTATGGTTGAACGCTTTTCTTTCTTGTTTAAATTTCATATGTATACGCGCTACGTAACTGGTATTTTGCTTGACAAATGAACGACTCTGGTAATTTTGTCTATGTATCATCTGCCATGATGTCACAGGTGCAGTCTTTGCATGGTATGTGATGTTACAAGTGCAATTTGTGGGTGGTTACAGATAAGTTCGTTTGGCATATGCCTCTGTTCACAGGGACATTATTTCTGATAGGTTAATGCAAGATATATGCGCTGGAATTCCTGCAGGTAGCTCACTCTTTCTTGCACGGCGCTGATCGACTATGACCACAATTACTTGTATATCATATTTGGTTGCCCAGTGTGGACCTTACAGGTTTAAAGTTGGCAGACTGTCGCATTTTCGAAAGTCTCTTCCGATATATTACTTATTCGTTGCATGCGAAGAAACAAATATTGATCTCGACGGACATGAAGTAGGCCTCCTTAAATACGCAAGCAGAGAACATGCAGTTATCCATAGGCCTAGAAATGCTGACTTTTACTGTCTTGCGTTTTTCATGAAGTGGATATTTGTCGTTACAACATATCTCAGGAAATGTAATAAAAGTAAACAAAGGGGCGGCGTAACTCGAGGGCACATTGGACAACTGCAGTCGTATAAAGGCATTGTATGTTCGAGTTAAAAAAGGTGTGTAAATATTCTGAACATAGTCGATAAATGGATGGATAAAATGACCTCGAATGAATTAAATGGTTATTGAATGAATAAAGGACGAACTATTAGAATCGGGGGGGGGGGGGATGCAAAAAACATACTTTTTTTTTCAGTTGCCTATAACATGCATTATTTTTTCCACCCTACCTCACAATAGGCCCCTAACTTTTTTAAAATACTAAAACCCATGGATGCATATATTTTAGCTACTATTGTGTAAGAAACATAACGTCAAGAGAAACATTTTAGAAGCCATAGGGCCTAAATATATCTGGTCCATTTGAAAATTATGTGAAGACAATGGTTCCAAAAAGAAATCATTTGAGGGTCCATGGGGACGGAGCCCCCGGAAGCCTACAGGTTATGACAAAATCAGGCTCCATTTGGAGACCTATTTTGTCACTAAGTATCCAATGTTCCTACTCTAGAAACCCTGCAAAAAAGACCCAAGTTTATGACTGGCTATTCTGGGGTAAACTTGGCAGTAGAAAAAAACAAAACAAAGCAAAAAACAGAAAATATTCTGCCAGCACCAGTTTCATTTATGTTGCACAACATAGTTCAATCCCGGAATCTGTATAAAATGGGATAGCATCTTTAGTCATGACTTTCCCCACTATAATCACGTAAGATTCACTATTTTGCACCATTCATATGAGCACACTTTTAACATTCTCTTTGTCTCACTTAACTGAAATACCAAAGTGCTATGAATACACGGTATTACACGCTGCATTAAAAGTGTGTTCATGACCGAGGTGTTTTGAGGCTTTTAATTTTGGATATTTAAATGACAATTTCCCTGATGATTGAGACAACATATGTTATAATGGTTTTACATGTACTAAAATAGGCCTATATATTGTACACTTTTACTCCAGTATTATAGATTGATATGTTAATGTCAGGACAATGCTCTTACTAGCATCACATTGTCAATATTAATATTCTGCCTTTATACACTACGTATACAAGCATATAGCATTGATCACTTGAATTTGAAAAAATAAAGAATAAATGAAATCAGACCTTTGCACGTTTGGAAGTCCTTTTGATGATCTCCTGCCTAAGAAGCATGATGTAGAATACTTAAGAAAAATAAAACTAAAAACACAAGATTCTACATGCCACTTAAAAGATCATAACTCTAAAAAATACCATAAGTGCATGCCTTTGGGAAAATGTATATCCAATTACACTCTATAAAGTGTTTGTGACACTATGAACCCTAATAAGGTACTGGAACCAGATACATATCTGTTTGAACCTGCACTGTAAAACTGACTTCATATTCAAGTTCCCCATGGAGCGACCTTCCATTCAAGTACCTGCAAGCTTAGGTTTAATTCAGAAGTTTCACCATATAATTTGACCCAGATCAACAGGTTCTGGGCACTTCTTGCGCCACAGCACAAGAAGCGCCCAGAGGAAACCTTTTGTCTCACTCTCAAATGAAGCACTTTAAGAGTAAAATGAAAACCATACCTGCAAAAAATTTATGAAATAAGTAAGACCATATTGCCACATCATCACAACAATTGTGAGTATTCTGCATGTGTATGCACATGTACTTAACAATACTTTATCATGGCTGAAATAAATACACAATTAGTTTCCGACAGTGCCTGACTTTGTCTATCTAAAAATAAATGAGAGAGAGAGAGAGAGACAGAGAGAGAGAGAGAGAGAGAGAGAGAGAGAGAGAGAGAGAGAGAGAGAGAGAGAGAGAGAGAGAGAGTATTTAATGTACATAAATTATGATTACGAAATTCCTATTCATGTACTTTTACCTCTTTCAGCGCTAGAGGTAACCATCGTTGATCTTATTCCCATCAATATTATGGTTCTATGATCAAAATCTGCTGCTTTCCTAGGAGCACTCTGCGTGCATTGCGTAGATTTTACTGAGGAAAACTTCAACTCCAGCTATAATTCAGGAATGAGAAGTAAAAAGTACAGGAAAAGTACACTCAAACAGCGTGCATATGTTGCAAGGAAATGGGTGATATATAATAGAATAGAAACGTGAGCCTGGTAGCAAAGTCCTTGTATTGAAACACAGACTTTATATCAGAGCTCTAGCTAATTATACGGAATATTTAAAGGGTAGTATTAGCTGCCAAGAGTTTTCAACATTGCTAATCGAACAGTACATTTTTTACTATAAACAGTACAATTTTTTAAACTTTTGCAAGCAGGGGCAGATCCAGGATTTTTCGCAATGTGTGTGGGGTGGGGGGGTGGGAGGGGTGGGAGTGTCAGCGACTTGCGAGCGAAGCCCGAATGCGTTTTCCTGGCATTTGCGACTGCATTTTCATGAGGACCATTTGGATTTTCCGGGATGTAAACTTAATTAAACTGGGCTCCATAAATCAAATTCTGCTATATATCTGATTCAATTCACATAAAATGAATCAAAGAAAAAATGAGTCAGAGACAAATTATTCCTGGCCTTTACCTGCTAATGTATATTGTTACTGGTACAACATTATTATGACATGGTCATACCTGATTAAATCTTTCAATGCCAACTTTAATCCTGAGTCAACAGCTAATCTCGGCGCACTTCCCACGCAATGCCTGCAGATTACGCCAAGATAGCTGTTTACCAGAACCGAACTTTGTTCTAAGTCTATTATCTTAAGTCTAGCCGTGTTTGTGTTTGAATGAAAGAGCTTTGCATGAGAAATTTGAATATCATTTAATTATAGTGATTCAAATATAAGACTTAGTGTGAATAAAGTCGCTTACAGCAATGAAAGAGTTAAGAAAGAAAATAAGTATAGGCAGAAGAAAGGAAATAATATGCCTACATTAACAGGTTAAAAACTTTATTTATTATAAAGTTATAGATCTTTCAGAAGCAAGTATATCCAGTCGCTTTCATACTTTTTCTGAAAGTGAAGTTCTTGAAAAAATACTAACTTCGAACATTTCTAATTAAAATACAGAAAGCAGCTCAACTTAAGTATCGCTTGGCTTACTAAGCCAAGAGATAAAATTATCTCCAGTAGTGTACGCCAAGCGATACTCCATTCGTCCTTGGAGTAATTATACATATTTTGATAGAAATTTAAAAACTATTTCGGAGTAAATTCATAGGCAATATCATGATCAGATCATGATATTTTCAATGGATTTACAAGGTCTTAAAAAGAAGGATAAACTAATTTCGCAAGGATATATCTTTCAGATTTTTTAAAAAGGCCTAAGCGATTTTTTCTCATAGTGTCTTACATTTATGACAAAGTTGGGAATTTTAACGTAAAACAGACTATGGCAGCTTCAGAAGGATAAGCTATAGGCCTAAATTATACTAAGATTAGTAATAGATGAATACAAAAATTGACAGAAGTTTTCCTCTGCCTAGGCCTATAATTATAAGCCCAGTTATTCCCATGGCTTTACTACCGATATATCTATGGCTTCATTCAGTGCTTCACGAAAGTTAACCATATCGGCATGTACTCTACGGTAACACGAAGAATCACTTACAGTCGGTGTAGGCCTATCGTTATAATGATCATTTAGGATTAATAAGTACATCTAATAACATACCTTTCAAATAATATATTCACTAGAGACGACGTCAGTTGCGCTTGCCTGACTTCCACGGTTACTCCCTGCCAAGTGCTGGCCGTCTCTAACTCAATGCAGTAGAGCGTGTTAGACCAGGCATACGCAAGCTGAGGACAATGTCCGCTGATTTGATCCAGATGGCATTTCCGGCATCTATGGGCATTGAAAAAAAAATAAAATAAAGCAAGAGCGGGGAGAGGCCTGGACCCCCCCCCCCCCCAGCAGTACTTTACGTACATCATTTATTTACAAAATGCATAGCTCCCCCCCCCCCCCCCACACACACACACACTCCCCCAAGATTCTAATGGTTGGTCCCTAAGTGGATAGTGTGAGACAGTCAGACATGGCGCCCATCACGAAGAAGAGTATGTTACCCTAAATTAAAAATCATTCGAGCACAAACATTGAGAGTACACCCAACAATTTGACGAAGCCGCACCCAAGTCCTTGACTATTTGAGACATTCGGGATGGATGCCCATTGCATTCACAATTCGAGAGCCCATTTGAGCGTGTATGAACCAAACCAAAACTGAAAAACACTAGTCCCTCTCCATTTTATTCCACGCTTCATTTTATGCCATCTTTTTGTGTTGGAGATGGGAATGAGGCACGTGCCAGGTAAAATCGGGTGCTACTTGTATTGCGCCTTCTGAAATTCTGGCTGGTAAGAAGTAGATAATCTATCCGTCGGTGGTAACCCCATTCCAAAATATTTTGAAGGCAAACAAAATGTCACTTTTATATTGCATAATTACACGTCTAACTATTTTGTATTAAATAGGATTGTTTAAGAAATACATAGTTCTCACTTTACCTGCATATCTTTTTTTCATTTATTTATTGAAGATGGTGATAATAATCATAATCACTACTACTACTACTACTACTACTACTACTACTACTACTACTTAGTATGACGTTCTGTAGTAGATTAGTTCGAATTTGCTCACACGGTAAAACCCCGTAACACTATACACTGCCCGTTCGACCCATGTGCTAATGCATTAGCGGCCCGCTACTTTGATTAGAAGTGGTAATAATAATAATTACACGATTTTGTCGGGTATGACACTTTTTCACTGGCCCTTTATCAATAATTAGGAGCCCTTCACCTTCATTATTACCCTCGCTTCGCTCGGGCGCTAATAACAGTGTCGGCCTGCTTATATTGATGTCAGGCCAGCGAAAAAGTGTAACGCCCTCCAAAATCATGTTATTATTATTATTAATATTATTATTATTATTATTATTATTATTATTATTATTATTATTATTATTATTATTATTATTATTATTATTCGGAAAACTACCGTGTGCTATGGTAACCAATAGTATGGGGTGTAGACCACGATGCGTTAAAGGGTCAAATATGTTTACCATAATTGTGAGTTAATCCGTGCGCGTGGGCGGCTGCTTGAGTCTTCACGCAGCTAATTGGCTAATTACAAATGCGGGATCAGAGAGGGATCAGAGAGCAGTGCGGGTCGTCAGTTTGGGGCATGTCAAGTTTGAAAACCGAAGCGCAACAAGGAAAATTTTCAGTGGAAGTCAGGTGTAGTACGCGTGTACATGTTGGGTTTGTTTAATAAACTCGCAGAACAAGTAATGAATTTTTGGACTGTCGTTGGACAATATGCGTTTTTTACTTGTATGGAACGTCCAGGAATCGGTGCATTAACTAACGTGTTCAGTGTGGACAATATCAGGAAACTGATTTGTTGTGTGTACAAGCTTCCAGCGCATATGAGCCTCCATCCCCCACCCCCACCCCACCCCGGAAGAATACGAGGCATGCACAGTACTTCCCCGCCAGAATACGCAGTATGCATATTAATTTCCCGCCATAAAGCACGGGTTTGACGCCTGACGATCACGGGCGACGTGCGGGTCGCATCACTGTCACAGAGAGGCCATTGTGCTCCTTTCTCGCAAAATTAGCATATTTTGAGAAACTTAAGTTCACAAATGCCAAACTGGGATTCTTCTTGTACTTCCCGAGCCATATATAAGAAAAAATCCCATATGCCTTTAACAGGTATTCTGTATTTCCAAAATATTAGAAATATCCCCCCCGTGTCCCCGCAGGTACCGACCCGTATCTCGCCATATCTCACCGAGCGAGACAAGTCAATCAGCTTTGCAGTTTGGGCTGGAACATAATATGCATATCCCCTACAGCTTACATATATATAGTCTGCATGGTTGCCTTACATCAGGCCGCTGAGTGTGCGGCAAGCGGGATATTACTAACATTTTGGAAATATAGAATACTTAGTACCGACAAGTGGAAATTTATTCTATAACTAATTTTGGAAACACTACCCGAATATGACTTTGATATTTGTAAACTGAAATTTCTCTAAAAGACGCTAATTTTGTGAGAAATGGGCATCTAGCCCTGTCTGTGACATACCCATATGTCCTCTGTGACTGACTGGCGCGAACCCCATGCTTTGTGGCGGGGTATTAATATGCATGCCTCATATTTAAAGTTTACATTAGGAACTTCACGCAGGAAGGGCCAGAGAATACAAAGATGGCATCACTACTCACAAAGGTGGATTGTGCGTGCTATCTCTGCACATACTTACTGCTTGGTCAGTCCGCACTCTAAGTTAGCTTCCATCGGGTTGTGTTGAATAGACCTACCAATTACTCGGGACCACTTATCATGAGTGTTACTCATCAGGAAGCAAAATGCCAAAATGTTTCAAGAAGAGCGAGTGAAAGAGTCGAAATCCTCTGAAGCCGTAAAGATACTGCTCAAGGACGGTTTCACCTCTGTGAAAGCGACATAAGATAAGGACAATCTGGTGGCAATTGCGGACGGTGCGTCCTGTAAACTTGAAACCGCTTTGAGAATGAGCTTCTGCTGGCCACGAGGAATTTTGGGAGCCACCAGATCATTCTTATCTAATAACATGATCGCTTCCATAGAGGTAAAACTGTCCTTGAACAGCATCTTTACTGCTCCAGGGAAAATTTTTCGTACGAGATGCCCACTCTCACACCCACTCTGCGTCAGCTATTTCGGCGATTACGATGCGTTAAAGTAATATTTAAACATTATATTTCCGTGTTGCAAAAGAAACTATAATGTGTGGCAAAATTGTTTATATGCTCAGCCTATACGAGAATCCGTACCTGGTGTGTGTTAACAGTTTGTTTTGTATAATCATATATAAAACGATCAGATAATTAACTCGATTCTGCACCGTGCACCAAAACTGCAGATAAACAACGCATTGGCAAAAGTTTTGGAAATGCCATCTATATTATACACTTTACATGCAAAATGTAGTATATAAAACTTCGATATCATTGTTTTATTATTCACATATCTGAGACCATATATTAAACTTGATGGATTTATTTACGGCCTCTCTGGAATGAATAATATGCACTGTGTATTTGCTTTTCAAGTTAAATACAAAAGATCACGAAATACACAAATTCTTGAGACTTCCGGGGAAAACGGAATATGAAAACTTAACGTGTGAATAATTTAGATGCTGTATTGTTGATTGTAATCTTTAGTGAAATAAAACATATACCTATTGCAACTCGGGATTGCCTATTACTACTAATCGTATCTCTCACGTTTCCTAATAAGTCTGTCGTGTTGGTCCGTTACATTTTTGCGCAGCAAAAAATTTCATTTCAAGCCGACCACATAACGCGAATGCTTGTCTCTTGCTAGTTTATTCATATCGTAATATATCGTACGGGGTGAGGTGGGGTGGGGTAGATGTCATTTTGCACGGGCATAATGATTGTTTTCATTAGATTTCAGTATAACTCAGATTAGATAATTCGGCTGACTCTCACAAAATCATAAAGGTAAGTGCAAAGAGATGTAGGCCTATGCAAAATCGAGACCCCATCCGAACTCCACCACTCATCAATGCTCAGGTTCATTGCTAATTCCTTTGTCTCCATACGGGCAGATTTCTTGTTGCAATAAAGAGAAGCGCAGCCGGCTATAGAACCCGTGGCCCATCCCAGCTACTTTGACAAGACATCTTCCGTAACAGTTTCTATGTGCCAAGGTTAATCGCCTATTGTGGCTGCAGGTCAACTGTATATTGACGTTTTGGTGATAGGTTTGAGATCAATGACTATCTTGACGTCATGATATTACATATAGTTGTATCATTTGGACCACATCAATACGATTGCTATGAAAATACCTTCACCCGCTAAATATATTTGCGTTGCATAAATGCTCTGCCTGCTTTGAGAGACGGTTTGCTTGCCTAGTTATGATGGCGCTACATAAAGTGCCACCAGAACTTGCCAATAGCGCTTGGTAAGTGTTGAGCAGGCAAAGCTTTTGAAATTGTCAAATGGCGTGTTAGTCACACAAATGATTTTCATTTACATTCGAGAATGTAATTTTTCATAAATTAATAATGTACCATAATACTGGTGTACCATAAAAATTGAATATTTTAAGAACCTTTCTTGTCCTTTTTAATTACAAAGTAAACTTTTTTTCACCGAAATATTTGACAATTTGGTTAAATATTCTGGCAAAATGGACCACTTACAATTACCTATGCTGTGGATGTTTTACGCAATTCTGGGCTATGTTACAAACCTGACCTGTTAAAGAAAATATATGAAACAGATAATAATGATGATGATGATGATGATGATGATGATGAAGAAGAAGAAGAAGAAGAAGAATGAATGAATGAATGAATAACCAAGTAAATTCAGCAACGTTGCGTGAAGAAATACTGGAAAAGTTCACATATGTACGTGCCTCAGAACTAAGTAATACCCTCCAAAACAAAAATGATGGAAAGGGCTTCGTTTTTTTTTAAAGAATATTTTTTTAGTCTTCCTTACAAAGGCCACCCCTTACCCATGGACTTGAGCAAATCCTAAAGCAGGTGTCAATGTCAACTTCTTTTGTGAATCATTAGAAACACCGGGTCAGATAGGCCTAGCTTACTTCGTTTTTAACAGAAGCATCACATAAGTAATCCATTTCAGTTCATATCCTAGATTCATCTCCCAAAAAGCCTCATTGATTATCTGAAACTGTGATATAGTTACTCATTTTAATAGGCCTACGTCTCAAACATGCTTTCCAGTTCAGAGATGTCTTACAGCAAACCAATAAGGTCAGCGCGCCTACATGATATTGAGACTGGTGGTTCCTTGTACACTACTTGCACCGATGCCACAAACCAGATTCCAGGTTTGCGATCCGACTATTTACATGGAACCCGACGCATGTGACATAAATTTGCACTTTTTTTTCTTTTTCTTTCTTTTTTGCCCCCCCCCCCCCTTCCCTCCCTTCTTTTGGATTGGGAGGGAAAATGTTTGCGTATTTTATGACCATTTAACCGAGCCTTTTGTAATATTCAAAGGTAACGGTGCAAAGAGGTGACGTAGAATCATTTTCCTTGGTTGCTGAACGTGACTTGGAGTACAGAAGTAGTATTTTGTGACTTGCATTTGATTTTGTTATGCGAATGTTGAATATGTCAGTTTCATATATGAATTTTCAAAGTGCTCGGTACATTTATTTTTTGATCACTCATGATGTTGTTTTACTGAAAAACAGTAATGCACCTTTGTCATTTTTACAATTCATGCATGAGACATCCCCATATATTGAAAAAATTAAATACAGGGATATTCCAATGGTACTTAATTTTGACCGACTGCACGTTGGACGAACCAAAAGTGTTAGCTACACAAAAATAAACAGCCACGCAGCAATGGTAAAAACTGCCTTACGAATTTCCGTCTTTTTCATGACCCAAAACGTTTAAATTTATAAGTAGTTTTATCTCTGGTTCTGAAAAGTACCGTTTCTAATTGTTACGTGTCGTGAAATAGTTTAGCATGGAATGGGTCGTTTTTGCTGCTAGGTGGTCAAATCGTAAAATGTAAAATTTCGATTAACTGCTAATACTTTTTGCTCCCCCCCCCCTTCCCCCTTTTTTACTACTGCCAAATGCGGGAGTTCGGGGTCAAGCTGAAATGTTTCGGGCTTTGTTGCGTGTGTGCGCGATTGTCTTATCGATGTTTTTCATTTTTTTAAATTTTTATGTTATTGATGATGTAGTTTGTTGTAGAAGGACTTAAAAAATAGTCAAGGACTTGTACGGAATTGCTCAACGAGAAGGTAAAATTTATATGCTTGCTTAGCTTCAATGTGTACATGTCATTAGCTTAGACGACAGGAAAACGCATGCATTTCTCCAGCTTTCCCGTGATATCTCCAGGTTGGACAGGCCGCGGTTAATATTACGGTTGACATTAAATCTTTCTTATTCAAGCACAATTGGTAGCCCAGATGTAGAATAGGATCACCTTGCAGGTTCAGTCAATATAATAGAGCACATTATCCTTGTAAGTCTATAAAATAATATCGCTTTTTCCTCTGCACTCCGAATTGGATTTAAATGTAATTTAAATTAGGAAACCCAACAGGGAATCTGCGCGTTTGCGTACAGAATAAGACCTTCCCACCTAACTTCAAAACCAGTCAATTTAAACTGTAATGAAACTTATATTTAACTTTCGCAGCTTGCTATTTGATACACATATGACCTGCTTGACATTGTTATACTTAGCTTCGCGAGAGCATCTTTAGCTTTGCTGGAGCCATGACCAACCGACACTTCGGTTTCACTGAATGTTTGTGGTGCACATGTATGGACATACAACGTTCGGTATAATTTCTAGTCATCCAACTGACACCGGACTTGCTCTGAGGAAGCTTATAATTCTTCAACAGGATGCATTCTTAGGCTTGCTTGGTAAACGATAAAAGGGTTATGCGAGCGTGCTACCAGCAACGATTTCGACTGAGCCCAGACGCCATGCATATTAATAATGCATCTGTTATGAGTAAGGTGGACAACTGCATGGTTGTGTTGTTCATAAATGGCAACCTCGTAACCCTCATGATCTAGCAGAATGAGAACATATGACATGCTCATGATACGCTTATGTTTAAACTATCTTAGTGCTTTTTTTTTCTTTACGTAAGGTACAAGAGTTAAATATCAACAGTTCGAAACCAAAGTGCATGTTCAAGTACGAAGGTATACCCGTATCAAGGCGATCATCAAAGCTTTACACGCCGTATTTTTGCATTTTTATAGCCTGAAATGAGCCAATTATTAATGGAGGTGGAAGCCATTAATTTACGACCAGAGGGTATGCATGCCATGAAGAAAGGTGAAATATTTACTTTTCATAATATTTCCGGAGGACGGTAGATTTTCGTAGGTGAGCACGGATATTAACCTGCCGCAGTAGGCATGTCATGAACATCTTTCCTTGCTCTTGTGACTCACAGAAGCATTTGAGGCGTCTTGCCTTCAAGGCGCCCTCCTAAAGAAGCTTCTTATATGAATCTAATCAATTAGATGGCTTTGGGGGGAAAATATAAGAAAGTTGAAGCATATCTTAAATTATCTTTAACCTTTTATGTGGCGGGTTGAAATCTGCAACATTTATGTTGTATCTATGATAAATTCAGCTTGACAGTGCGTTGAGGAACATTGTGGGCAGAAATGCTAACATCGCACGTCTATGCTAATCAAGACTGGCACATGTTTGAAAGATAAAGAAGGGGCCCAAAGGTCAATTATCAATAAAGGACACCAATTTACCATCCTAGATACCGTTGTGATCACAAAGCCTCTCGCCATTTTCACTCTATGCCGTTCTATTATTGTTAATAAACATCACCCATACATTAACCTGTAATCAAAGTTGAAACGTGCTTTCTCTTGTACTACGGATGAGAGGTATAGTAACATCAGTTCCAAACTTATCTTAATATATTCTTATGGACTTTAAACTTTTGAGTTTTATTCACCTTGCTGTAGCATCCTGCCATCAAACTGGGCGAAAATACATGAGAATATATTGTAGCGTATTCTGCAGGTACATCCACCATGCATGCATGTATGCACATACATACATACATACATTCCATGTGGAACGTTTTTTTTTTTATTTATATAGTACATAGGTATAGTTTCCCTGCCCAGCAGATTATATTCTCCAAAACTTTATAATTCTTATCGGGATTACACTAAAGGTCGGAATTAAGACTATACATTATGTCGGCTTTATTAATTTTATCATAAAAAAAAAAATCAACGAAAGCAAAATCTCTCGTCTTTATTTTAATGAATTTTTGAGAATCCTTTGCAGTTAACTTTTTATCTATGCAGGTGAAACAACGAAAATGGTACGAAATTTCAGTGAAGATGATACCTTACAGGAAGAATTTTCTACTGTCAGATAAACTGCAAAAAAAAATGATCTATTGATGTGGCATGCTGTTTGGACTTTCTGGTGGGGAGAGTATCTTAGGAGTCAGACCATTGTTCAGCATTACTATAAGGCAGGAATATGAACAATGATCTGACAGAGTCGGCATATTCCTGCCTTAAAGTAACATTTTACAAATCGATATTAAAGTCACCCACGACTTTTTTGTCCGAAGACTCTTTACATAATTATATTATCGCAGGCAGGGATATTATCATTAATTAGAGAGTCATTACCATATCTAAAACGCAGTCATGAATCAAATCCAAGTCAATTTCGATCAAAGGCAATGTTCCTTGGTATGTTTAGCTCAATCACATAAATTATACTTTGTCTTTATCAAAAAGAGTTCAAAATGTACATCCAAAGGTCCATAGGGTCAAAAAGCCATGTCCATAAATAAATAATAAATATTTGGATGTTTTTGTTTTTATTTCTCGTTGGTCGATAGATATTACAAAGAGTTTTTTTTTTTTTTTTTTTTTGTAAAACCATTTGAGAATTGTTCTTCTCGATGCTTATTTGGGGGGGGGGTGGAATTACAAAAATAATGCACAGATCTCTTACAATATTGATGATACAAATGATAATTAATATGAATATTGCCTAGAAAAAATATTTACTGCCAATAAGGTAATTACTTCTTTGGTTAAATATAAATGTATACGCAAACTAAATAAAACATGTAACCTGTGCTTCTTCAGGAAAGCTTAATAAATTATCAAACAAAATGGTTCAAGTACTGGCTGCACACGCACTGCCGATGCATTTAACGGGGTTCAGACAACCTGCATCTTTATAACCCAAGGAAAGTCATGCAAGGTCCTGTAATGGACTCCCTGTATTCGCTAAATTAAAGTTTCCAGCAAAGGAACTTTTAAAAACTGTCACAATGGTTATTATTATTATTATTATTATTATTATTATTATCATCATCATCATCATCATCATCATCATCATCATCATCATCATCATCATCATCATCATCATCATCATTATTATTATTGTTATTATTATGAAAAAGAGTTGCAAAACTCAAATAAGGAAAAGTCCACTGGTCTAGAAGGATTGAGCACAAGATTATTAATTATGTAAGCCACTGGCTCGCAATACTGCTGATTCCAAATCAATTGGTTGGCTCGACTGGGACAAAATATGTGCAGTAAATCCACAAAGACCATATTCATGATAGTGAAAGTCAGTAAAAATATTATTCTAATGAGGCAGCTGAAAAAATTAATGTTCTTGCCTCTTGGTGATAGAATTACGTTTTACACTACGTTCATTCAACCTTATGTAGAATACTTTTTTTTGTGATCTGGGGATGAAGTCCAAATTGGAGCAATTAAGGAAACTACAAAAGCGTGCCTACAGGTTAATTATGTAAGCCACTGGCTCGCAATACTGCTGATTCCAAATCAATTGGTTGGCTCGACTGGGACAAAATATGTGCAGTAAATCAATTTTTTTTGGTAACTATGTACACCAAAATCAAGAGTTACCAGGGTATTATCATTTTGTGAATGACATGTGCCAAAGCCACTTACTTTATACTACAGGCACTCTTGGAAATATTCTGGTTGACAACACTGCCACAAATCCCTTGAGAGTGTAAAGGCATGTGGTAGACCAAGTAATTTTAAAGCAAAGCTGGGGCAACATTTTGCCAAGTGAGCCAAATACTGGTGATTTAGGCAAACACACTCTTTAATGAGACATTGAAGATACCCTCTAAAGATAAAACTGTAGTTTTAATGTTTTTAATCTATCTATCTATCTATCTATCTATCTATCTATCTATCTATCTATCTATCTATCTATCTATCTATCTATCTATCTATCTATCTATCTATCCATCCATCCAGCCAGCCAGCCAGCCAGCCAGCCAGCCAGCCAGCCAGCCAGCCAGCCAGCCAGCCAGCCAGCCAGCCAGCCAGCCAGCCAGCCAGCCAGCTATCTATCTATTTCATGTAACTCTGGTCCTAGGTGTAGTTCTGAAAGTGAGGATGATCCTCTGTGCTAGTACAATGAGGGCAACGTTTTGTACCCTCATTTAACATTATATCTGTTTATAGCATTCATTTATCTGTCTTTGAAAAGAGTCCATAAATGCTTCAGGAACATTCTCAATAAATGAAGAATTTACATTCATTTACATAGATAGATGAATAAAGTAAATAAATAAAAAACATCAACGAAAATAAAAGAGAAATTTTTGAATGACAGTTTACAGACACTAAATTGGTTTACTATTTCTTATTTCCATCAATTAGGTTGTACATATATACGTCCCCATCATATGTGTTGCATCATGTAATCCCTCAGTGCTCATATAATTACAATCAGGGCACTGTAAATTAGTTAATTGCCTGTCGGTCGTATTTTCAACATTACATTAACATGACAAGGTCCGCTGATACACCAACTACATGTCCTAACAACCAGCCAAAAAAAACAAAAAGTGGCCTGTGAGCAGACAGTATAAAGTTTATACCCTCAGACAAAGCTGCAGACCATTAAACAACCTTGTTATTTATCATTTTGATATTGCAATCGTAATTTAAATTTACAAGTATAGCGTCGTCTTTTTAACTTTCACACATGTATTAATTTGCTCGGGTATATTTTGTGCTTCAAACAGCAATATTATGACAGTATTAAAAAATCTATTGGTGGTGTAAATCTACTGGTGGTGTCTACCACACATCTCACACCACGATACAATATATATATATATATATATATATATATATATATATATATATATATATATATATATATATATATATATCTACTGGTGGTGTCTACCACACACCTCACACCACGATACAATATATATATATATATATATATATATATATATATATATATATATATATATATATATATATATATATATATATATATATATATATATATATATATATATATATATATATGTTTTGTATCGTAGGTGCAGATGTAGTAGGAAAAGATTGGTAATTTTGGCCTCAGCTAGCTCAACTGCATTACATTTCCACAGAAAGCACATACTGATCTTGGTCTATTATTGTGAAGCCCAATTTTCATCCAGTTTTATAGTTTAGGTTTAAGTTCTCCAGCTGAGGATCATGTGCAAAATATACTATAAAGTGAAGGAGTGAAGTGCAATCTGCTTCCAAAAATCTACAGAACGTCCCACTGATCTATTTGTTCCGAGTGAATAAAGAAGGTCTTTCTCAGATAAATACTTTAAATGCAAAATAAGGAAAAATAGTGTACCAAAGCACTTAGTCATGACATTATTATATTTGCTAAGTAAACAAAGCCAACCCCATCACAAGGCGCACATAAGACAAACTCATAATGGTCAACATGTACTCTACCTGTCCATGGTGGTTCAAATAGAATTGAGCTGGTAAAATCCTCAATTTTTATGAAAATCATAAAACAAATAGGGTGCATGGATTTGGATTTCTACTGGAAATGTGTCTCGCATGTTAGACTGTAATTAAACCCTCAACAATTCACATTTTCGACTTCTTCTCCAGGCAAGCTACAGGCACTTGAAGTTTTAGCACAGCCAGCAAGAATACAAAGTGACACTCTAACTTTATGCATCATCATTTGCATATCTTGTGGCCATTTTACATTGTATAAGTGTTCGAGCATGTCACGCTGTGCCCCTTTCAACCCTTTTGTATTGACGACTGATATCCTACAGCATCCCTCTCAGTCACTTCTTAATCTTTATTTCCATTACATAAGCATCTCAAATTGATGTAGATGATTTTCAAAACACGACCACAAAGTCCAAAGGGTCTCCTTGCACAAAATAGAAGTGAATATGGGCTCTTCGAAATGATACCCAGACGCTTGTCTAGTTTCTACATAACTGGTATGTTGGAGAGCCCAAACTATGATTACACCAAGCAACAGATGCTAATGCAGTTTCTGGATGTACAACCAAATGATCCGGTTTTTTTGCACCCAATGCGATAGCAAAAGCCAGAGCCCGTACAGACACCGTTCAGTGTGAGATGACAATCATATTGTCACAGACTTTTCTTCGCGTGTCTTTGGTCTTGATTCACATTTAGTATGACAATACCAGACAGACAATAAAAGCACAGAAAAACGTGATCCATATTCATAAATTTTCAAACCCAACAATAACAGTAAAGAGATTCCAGATTTGCCAAAGCAGCAACATTTATCTTCCAATACCAATGTGAAGAAACAAATTTCACTCCTGACTTCAGACAGGCAGTCACTCATAAGAGGCAACTGGTGGTTTTACACAGGTCCTCCCAACCTTTGAAATATTCTTCGTTAACTACAGACACTAGTGTTTCCAAAATGTATAGGCCTAACCACCCAAAACACGTTTTATTACTTCTGCCAAAAATAAAAAGAGACCTAATAGGCCTATCACTTTTTAGTTCTCCCGACTTGTCAGTCAGCTAAGATAACACCAAAAGAGTAAAGTAGGCCTACATCGTTTTTGTGATATTTATGAATCTGGAACATTATGAACACACTCTACCTCCACTATAACTATAGGTCGGAGAACACAGCCCACAGCATAACATAGCCAATGAAGTATTTGTCAAATAGAACAGAAAAACATGATCCATATTCATAAATTTGAAACCCAACACTGACAGCAAAGAGATTCCAGATTTGCCAAGGCATCAACATTTATTTTCCACTACCAATGTGAAGAAGAATATCTAGCCAGGCTCTGCTCTAACAAGTACTTCGTGGAAACACGTAGTGAGCCAAATCAGTGAGCGCTTTCTTGGCAAAGGGTGGCATATAATAATATACTGTAAAAAAAAGTTAACCCCCCCGAAGGAAGGGGCTGAACTTTTGAGCTCAGCTGACTTGTCAGTCAACTGAGCTTGTATTTTGGTCCTCGAGCTGTCATCCATCTGTCCCTTATCAACACTTCACATTATCGACATCTCCTCCAAAATCATCAGCCAGATTCACTTCAAACTTGGCAGGGATGCGCCTTGGGTGGGTATCTACCAAGTTTGTTAAAATGGTTGTGCTCCAGTGAATTCGGAATTTTTCTGATTGTTTTTGTTCTTGTTTGTGGCAAATCTTACAAATATTCTTCTCCGAAACCATTCACCCAATTGCTTAATATCACACAGGAACACTTCCAGGAACTCGTAGTTCTGAATTTGCTCACCAGGTTGTGCTTCTATTTTTTTCTATTTTTTTATGATTTCTTGTGCGCTTTTGCTAATTCCAACTTCAGAACCGCCCCTCAGAATCAGCTGAAACTTGGTGGATATGTTCCTTGTGGAAGAGTCAAAGTTGTTCACCAGATGGCACTGCTATGGATCCTGATTTTTAACATTTTTTTTTTAATTCGGGTACCTATCGGTCAATGCAGCCTTCCTATTGATTACATTGTAAGTGAATGGGAATACTAATGCTATTCACATTTTCGAATTCTTCTCCAAAACCGTCATCCACATTGACTTCAAATATGGTGGCAATGTACCTTTAGTGGGTTTCTACCAGGTTTTTCAAATGGTCACGCCTCAGTGATTTTTTTTGACATATCTTACAAAATCTTCCTCTCCATGACCGCTCACATAATTGCTTTGATATTACATCAGAGCATTCCTAGCGACTCTTTGTTTTTTAATCTGTTGACCAGGTCGTGGTGCCTTTTTTTAAAAAAAATTATGTGTGTTTTTGTTACTTGTCACTTCTTCTCCAGGACCGTAGATTAAGTTGAAGCTTTGTGGACATGTTTCTTGAAAAAGGATCAAGCAAAGATGTTCAATAGCTAGCACTGCTGTGGATTCCTGATTTTTAACTTTTTGTTCAGTTCGGGTACTAATCGGTAAATGTACCTCTTCTATTGCTTACTATGCATGTCAATGGGCATTCTCACGATAATTCACATTTTGGACTTCTCTGAAGAAACTGTTTGTCAGATTTACTTTTAACTTGGTGGCGATGTACTTTGGATGGGTCTTTACCGAGTTTGATCAAATGGCCACGCTTCAATGATTTCTTGATTTTCTAAAAAATAAAATTGGAAAATCTTTAAAGAAGTTCGATAGGAAAGTTTATCATGGAAATTTCTCTTTATGGTTATAACTTAAATACTTTTGGCCAGATTTGTGCCAAACTTGGTACAGATGTACTTTTCATAACTGGCTACCTATTTTGCGCAAAAGGTCATGCTCCAGTGATTCGTGGACCTTGACCTCATCCCCAAGGTCACAGGACAACTGATACTTCATAAATTGATATCTGTTTTGAGTTAGGACCGTATGTTAAACATTTTAAAGTTTCTCTATGAAGGTCTTGCTTAGACAGTACATGAGTGACCTTGACCTCGTTTCTGGGGTCACAGTGTAACATACATGAATTTTACTCTTCATTATAACTTGAGAACTACATGAACTGGGATCTTGATGTTGCACATGCTAGTGTTCTTTTATAAAGGTCAGACTTACCAGTACATGGGTGACCTCGATCCTATCCCAAGTTCACAGAGCTGCAAGTGTGATAAATATCGAAGTCAGCTGAGGATGGGCTGTTCACACATTCCTCTTGTTTTTGTACAGTATAGGCCCAATGATTAAAGTTTAGTTTACAAAAGCATATTTCAAATAACTTCTGATGATTCGGAATGTTTTCAAAATATAATTTTGCAGTTTTGTAGTTTATGGATTCCAAAAACAAAAGATGAAATTGCTGTTCCTGTACACAACCCATTGGATGCGTAATTTACTGTAATCAATATGGCAGTCAAGTTCATGCGCGAGAGGGCGCATTGGATAAGTTGAACACTTAGTATACAAAGTAGATGCGTGACTTACGTATAGCCTAGGTTTGTTTATCGAATAAATGGTGTATATAATATACAATGGGCCCTACTTTCTAGGTCTAGTGCGAGCATAACGAAATAATGTAAATACACTGCCTTGAAATGTGCTGTAGAACAGTCCTGTGCCTTGGACCATCGGTTACGTAGCTCACACACAAGTCGCCTTAAAGGGCATGAATTTATCAGGTGCAACGGCTGAGTGAAAAAGGGTTCAGTACCGCTGCAGAGACTGGCCAGTCAAGATTACGGCCCTGCTAATTGATCAGACCCACAAATTATCCAAGTAATGTTTCAAAGTAAGGTAGGAATAATTATTGATAATATTCCATTATGTTTATGTTTATTTGCATATTCTGCCACCACCATGTCACAAGAGCGTATATCCTTATACTTTCTAAATACTATATTTATAAATGGAACAAACATTTTTTCATGATTTAAAATCAGGCATTAGGTGTACACTCTTTCTACTTTTGGGGAAAACAATATGCTTGTGACCTTAAACAGTTGATGAACATGAAGCCTCTTGCAAAAAAAAAAAAAAAAAAAAAAAAAAAGAACCATAATTATAAATGAGATTGCACCGCTATAACTCTCTAAGCTATTACGTGGAACAATTTCGACAAGGACTAAACAAATTCATACTTTTGAGGCCAAGAAAAATACATTTTATAATTCTGCTTTCCCATAAGCCATTCGTGAATGGAATCTGCTAACTGGATCGGCTACGAACTTACACCATCTATATGATTACCATCTAGATGATTTTAAAAGGGCATTAAATGAAAACACATTTAAACGTAACGAATTGTATCACATTGGAACAAGAAAGATTGCTATCATCAATACAAGAATAAGGAAGGCTTGCAACCAACTGTTAGTAATCTCTATAAAAATTGGTGTTGTTGTAGTCCCAGTCATGGTCTTGTGCATACTTAGAAAATGCTTCCCAATTCTTTTTTGTTTTGTTTTGTTTAATGTAATGAGTAAGCCTTACGCAGGAACGAGTTACAGAGTAAAGTAGTTCCCTTTGGCAATTTTAATGTGAAAACCCTACCGTCTGCAATTGAGGAATTACCAAATGTCAAACTGGGGACATTTTTGAGGCAGTATATTAAGTTATCTGGAAGGTTTAAAATAGGATTCTAAGCTGCAATTTGGTAAAGTTGTTATTCTTGCTCATACAATGTTCCCTCTTTCCCCTTTACTTCTGAATTGTAGTCCTGTATGATATCTATCTGTGCACTGCTGTTTTGAAATATCCATACTGTGTTCTTGTAAATGTTCAAGAGGCCTTCATATAGGCTGGAGAGCTTGTTGGTCAATTGTTCTTTCAATAAAATATGGTTAAATCAAAACGTGTCCCTAATACGCCCCTTTTGCCTGTAGATACATAGATAGATAGATAGAAAGAAAGATAGATAGATAGATAGATAGATAGATAGATAGATAGATAGATAGATAGATAGATAGATAGATAGATAGATAGATAGATAGATAGATAGATAGATAGATAGATAGATAGATAGATAGATAGATAGATAGATAGATAGATAGATAGATAGATAGTTTTCTTTTATGTTCTTGCATCATAAGGGTCACAATATGTTAGCTCAGCATTTTACATAACTTGATTGTGCAGCCGAGAGCAAAGCGCACAAAATATACATCATAATCTTCAGCTACATCACGCAACGTTTCAAACTGGTTACTTTGAAAGTCTAAATAATTAATGATTTCCATTCCCAAAATATTGACAGCATGTTTTCATTGCCTGAAGAGGACTTTGTTGCACATTTGCAGCTTCTCTATTGCGCTAGCCAGGTGCACCATGTCACTATGCACGCAAGAGTTCATCATGCTTGTACGTTTTGACGGTTCAACACCATTGAATAAGTTGCCTGGGCGAGAAATCGGCTCGCTGAGCCTGACTCAGCTGTCATACATTGTCAACTGTGCATTCATGCTCCCGGCAAAGATTTTGCCTCTTTGTCCTGAGGAAAAAATTATGGTATGTTTTTCGTGTTCTTGGTCGTAAATGACCTGCGATTAAATATATGAGTAGGAGTTGCCTAATGTTTATTGGCAGCCATAAGTCCTTTCTGTCCCCCCCTCCCCAAAGTAAACTTAATGTATATTCCATTTTAAAATTTCATATGATGTATCATATATTTTCATTTTAAAACAATTTTTAACAGTCATTGATATGCATCTAAATAGTTCTGGCTCAGATTGCTTCAGAAACTCCCACATAACATCAGGAACTTTTAAAATGTTATGGGTAGCACAGCCAGATTCCCCTTTCAAAATAAACCCACTCAGCTGATCTTCTGGTCTTTGTATTGCTTGAACCTCTTACATTAGATTTACCTCTTGCATGTCTACATTTACCTTCCGAAATGTTACTTAAAATTAACTTGACTGCACACACTGGAAAGATTTTAATGGAATTTAACTGAAAACAAACAGGAACATTTCACTTTTCTCTTGAAATCTCTTTTTACTTATTGCTGGCTAAAATGTCTTGTAAATGGCCATGCGTTGATTTGTTACGCAATTCTTACGTTTTTGGTAGTGTGTAATATTTACAGTTAATTAATGATCACACAAATATAAATATATAGAACACACACACACTGTCTTTGCTTTTCTTTTTACTATGAAACCAATAAATTAATCACCTGTACTCAGTTCCCAAATAAATTATTTTCCTACACCGGTTGCTTATTTCTTTCCCGGCAACATCAGCTTTGTTGGCATCAATCACGTATATACGTTTCTTCAATCAGGATATCAACTGTATGGCAATTGATTCTGTGAATGCAATCGGATATAAAGGGGTAACCGCATTGTTATTCCGCTTGTAAAGTTTGGCACGCTCGATAGCATTTAAGCAAACATATTAGGAATGCTACAGGCTATACCAGCTTGTATAAGGCAACCCCAAAGACCTGCTTTTACCTGCAGTTCCTGAAATTGACTTACCGGACTGGGTAATTGTATAATAATGTTGCGATTAATTACACATACAAATAAAGTATTCAATGGACCAAATTATAGACCACCGTTCTAACGGAATACTCTTGCAGATTCTTGCGTTGTTAATTTACTTGTCGGCATTAGGCTCATAGGTTGTTGGTGTCATAGTGCATTATAAGACCTTTACTCTGATGAGCCCATAGCTGTCAGCATCTGCCCCAAGAATGCACTTCACAGGCAAGCAAATTCAAGATTTATATTTGGTGTCACTGCGCTAAATAATATGTGAACTACTAGCTTTTGTGTCTTCTCCGTGAACTTGTCTGATCTCATGCATTCCAATTGACTTAAAAACGCTTTACTTTAAGAGTGTATTTGATTGATACCGCCAGCCGGAATACAATAGGGTGATCAAACATAAGGAGAGTAAAAAAAAAAAGAATCAGGAAGGGTGAGACAATCCAAGTAAAGCCCCTTGCGTGCAGTTCTGATCTGTGTCGCTTTAGTCTTTACATTGACAAAGAAAAACCACGGTGCGTATGCATGCAAATTCAATACATGCGCAGGACCTTAAGGTGTGTCTGCCAGTACTGCAACACTTTATCTCGTATGAAAACTGCCAAACAGGTGTCTAGAATATGTAGAGGTAAGAAGCAAAAAAATTAGGCTACGCATGAATGAAATAAAAAATCCGTGTTGCTGGGACAGTTCTATGTTCACCTTTTTATAAGTAATACACAAATGAGTAAATTATAAGGCAATATATTTGATGCTGATTCGAAGTGATGGATTTGATTAACTTTGCCCGTAGGAGTAATGGAAACGCATCCTGCATTATTCTCAATCAGCACCATCACAGACAACCCGCAGGACTAATAGTGCACTGTTAATATGCACTCTTACGGATTATTAGTGAATCAATCACGAGATCGTGTGAGGGTGAAGGGGCCATTTCGCTCTGCCTCTGGCCGCTTGAACTGCCGCTTGCGCCCATGTGCTTGCCCATACCGCGTGTCAATAGTCGGTTGAGCGTGCTGTGTGGTCCTGTTTGCCCACAGCAGGTGCGGGTCCTTTTCCATGCTACTGACTGATGGCGCGGCTTACTCTGTGTCTGCCTGTTGATTGAGTATCAACACGCGTGAACCTCAGGGATAAAGGTTTCACGTCAAGCAATGTACAACAGAATGCTCTCAAACTTCCAACCAAGTTTCTAATGTCCATTTTAGTGTGTTTCCGTGTTGGTAGTAACCCCTGGCGGAGACTACCGGAATTTGTGCAGTTCTAGCTCCCTGTCATTGCCACCGGCGTGCCCAACAATTACCTAATTTGCATATATAGATACATGGCTCTGTGCCGAAAGACTGGCAAGCAACAGCAAGCCCAGTGGCTCGTAAAAAATCTGAATACCCTATACGTATATAATATAGATATTTCCCATTGCAACCCTCGTTCAAGTGTTGTCTGCTGAAATTATACCTATAATACAGACTGCTGAAGCAGCAGCTGCTCATTGTTTGGTACTTAGGCTCTTTCATTTCACTCTGAGCTACCTGCAGTTTTAACGAAGTGGGACTTACGTTGTATAAATTGGTGACTTCAAGAGGAAATGAGATGGTTTTAGCCTGAATATGCAGTAACTACTCGTCTATATTTAAAGGTAAGCAGCTTACGTATTCATTCATACCTGAACATTTACAGAAAAAGTAATACGCCACTGTGCATTGTTTCAAAGTTTTAAGACACTTAAAATGAATGTCACTAAAATGCTCTTCCGGTTACCCATTGAGTCAAATCATACATTGAACAATAAAGGTAAATGCCAATAAGAAATGTTTTGTACCACATAGCCTTTTGATATGTGTCATCTAGAATTAATTGCACCAAGGTATGGATATAAATGACAGTATTTATACGCATGTACACTTTCCTGCACTGAAATAAAGATGAATAGAGCGCAATCAATGAATTAAAATAACATTTCCATATAACCACAATTTTGCTGAAATGACATTATTTGAAGAGTCATTATTTCACCAAAAATTAATTCACATGGGATTAAACTCGACAATATATGTGTTACATTAGTCATAATGCAAGCGGGATGTCGACTCTTTAGCTTAATTTATCAAGCCATGTGCGGAAATTGAGATTTAATAAAAAGCAGAACAAATTTTAGGGCATTGCTGAAAATGGTCCTGAGACGGTGTTAGTCTGTTCTGGTCACAGGTAGAGTTGTATTTGATTGCTCATTCTGTTACCTTTATTGCAACTATTTTTTACATTTGCAAGCCAATGTTGTTCTATTTTAAAGTATGCATGTCATTGTTAAATGAACGATGCCATATGGAAACAACCAGCAAAATACCATTTTATTGACGAAAAGTATATACTGTTTCATTCTATCAATTTACTTGAGAATATGTTTTTGATAGAGCAACAATCACTTTGAAACATGCCTTCATAATGATCATGTCGTCGTTGCGTGCCAGCATTAATACAAGGGGCCTAGATCTGCATATTATGCAATGGTGATGCAACCGTTTATCTTTTTTTAATTAATTGGCCCATTGAACATTGTTTTCACCAAATATGTGTTACTTCTGCTTTATATCGCGACCAAAAAAATCTGTACGTTAAGCCTACACTTTATTTTCCGAGGACTTCCCATATATATATATATATATATATATATATATATATATATATATATATATATATATATATATATATATATATATATATATATATATATATATACATATATATATATATATATATATATATGTGTGTGTGTGTTATCAAGGCCCAGCTGGTTGCAAGACAGCCTGTTAATTTAAAACCTTTAATAATATGGGATAAATGCTGACTTATATTGGTACTCCTGTGTCTGTACCTCCTGAAATTTAATTATTTGCTAATGTGGTGACAATTTACACCATACAAATGTGTAATTGCTCAGAGCACTACTTTTGTATCACCAATTTTAAAACGTTTGTCCGACGGGCGTTACAGTATGTTAACATGATAACGCGAAACATAGGCTCAATTTACACAATGGATCATCATTTTGACTACCCAACCAACACGTAATATTTCTACCAGTGTCCGGCAAATTTTTATATTATTTATTTAGTAATTGTTATTTTAAACGTTTGCACAGTCTTTGTGAGGTATGGTACCTGTGTTCATGTTTATTTGTGCCTTTGAAAACTGCGCAATTTTTATCTCGCTAACATAAGCTGTTGGCGAGACTAAGTATTCACTTCTCCAAACGTCTGTTTGTCAACAAAAAACTTCGGAGTGATATCATTTGACTAGCTGCACTAGGTGGCGCTCTCATACTTGGGTAAATGGTTTACATCAATGATAACTACAGGTTAGTAGCACTTCATTGGTCACATCATGCTTGAATAAGCCTCACAGAAAAATTTCGGAGTGGCATTATCTCACAAACTAGATTAGTTAGGGCTTTCATATTTCAGACTAGATAGTCCTCTCAATGATTAATAGCAATGGTCATTACAGATTTGCACGGTCACTGTCCCACTTCATTGGTCACATCATGGCTGAATGAACATTGCAGAAAAAGGTCGGAGTGGTATTATCTCGTAAACTAGATCAGTTCGGCTTTTATGTTTCAAACTCGATAGGCCTGTTATAATCGGTTAAATGATTTATAATAATGGTTCCTACATATTTATACAATCACTGTCACACTTCATTGGTCACATCATGTTTGAATAAGCATTGCAGAAAAACTGTGAAGTGGCAATATTTCACAAACTATATTAGTTAGGGCTTTCATATTTCAAAGGGAGATTTATAATAATTATCACAAGAGAAGATCAAATCTCAGAAAAGCATTTATATATATATATATATATATATATATATATATATATATATATATATATATATATATATATATATATATATATATATATATATATATATATATATATATATATATATATATATATATATATATATATATATATATATATATATATATATATAACACAAGTAAGCAATTTACTGATATTTTAAAAGCGGCTAAATTAATTATGGTCAGTTGAAACATCATTTTTGGTTCTTTATATCCAACAAGTGCCTCCGGCTATGTCCAGGTAACAAATTAAACTGACGTCGAAAGAGGTAATGTGTAAAAGGGGAAAGAACATACATTTTTTAACATGTTTCAACAAATGTCCAAGTTACCCAAGGCCTAACAAAAGTAAATGTGTGGTTCCGGTAACCTGACAGACCCTAATAAAAAGGCTCAACCCTAACATTAATGGGGTTAAAAGTACTTTTAAGCCGCCCTTCTCTAATAAATACTGGTCGACCAGGGCCAGTGCTTCAAACGCAATCAGACCCAAGTGGCTCAAAAAAGTCCGTCAATTTTTTCAGTGGCCTAAATGCAACCTACATGGCCCAAAGGCCCGGAGGCATGCTGGGGGGGGGGGGGGGGGTCGAGGGGCATTCCCGCCCACCTTAACCTTACGATTTTTTTTAAAATTTGAGCATGCAAAATGGTTTATCCGCGGTATTTCGAGTATCGAGAAAAGTTGGCCAATGTGTGCGGCTATTTTGCAGTAAAGTCAACTCAAACACAGCCTTTTATTTCAACTTGTCTGGACGGTCAACTTAGACCTGGGAGGAAGCATAGCTGCCGCATATATAGCCACGATGGTTGCCGTATTGGTATCTAGTATAGCCTGGTTTCAGGTGTTCATTCTCCGAGTTACCACAGCAACGATTTTTAAAAGGTGACCTACAATCTTTATTTAAATCTGGCCGCTCGGTTGTGTATAAAGCAGTTATCATCGTCAGTTAAAAATCCAAATGCAACACGAAAGGAAAGCACACACACACCTTGAACAACCATTTAAACATGGCGCAATGCCTAGAAGGCAACAAGATCATAGTGAATGGTGGCCACGTGTTTTCAGTACGGTTCCAGGTGTCTGTTATCCGAGTTGCCAGGGCAAACAGTCGTTAAAGTGCTTTTGAAACATGACTTTACTATCGTAACTTAAATCTGCCTGCTCGGTGGTGTCTGAAGCAGTTATCATCGTTGTTTACAAATCCAAATGCGACACGGCACGCTCGAGCGCCATTTTGAACATTGCGTAATCAATGTATTGATTGCAGGACAGTCTCACAAAAGTACACTTGATTTGGATATCAAAGTGAATCGCGGCCACAGCATATATATCATTATTGATGCTCTAAAATTATTGCAAAATATATACGTTTGGTTCCATATGTTATAACCCTCTTCTCACCTCCAGCAGGCAAGATCGTCCCAATGGTAATTTACAAATCATTAAATTGGCATTGGGTGCGGAACTCACTATTTTCACAATGGCAGCCAAGTCGATTGGATATTTTGAAGAGGTAGCGTCCAAAATATATGTGTGATTAGCGTTAAGGGAAGGTTAATTTTTGCGAATGAATGTAATGCACAATATACAGTGGGACTTTTGCAGAGTTATTATTACCTGAAAATGTAAATACAATGGCAAACAGTGACCAGTTGAAGGCCCCAAAAATAGTATTGTGTATCAGACCTAGAAATCGCCCTGAAGCAATGAAATAAGGGTCCGCAAAAGGCTGCGTGCCAACCGCCCCACTGTGTCAAAGACGAAGCTCAATGGAGAAGGTTGCCCCGATGGTGGATACAGGTCCGAAAGTAGTGGCGAGTTTTTATATAAGTGGTAATTATGCCCTCTACACAGTGTCGACATGATCAATCATACTATTTTGTCAGATATTGTTTTTGTTAAAGAGTATCAAGTATGTGTGAATATGTGATTCTCATCAATACGCATTGAATCTCTATCAAGTTTTGAGTCAAGTGATCACGTTTATTGACCTCATTTGCCATTTTTGCATTGTAGTAGTACATTCTCACGATAAACATCGAGATTCATTGCAAGAATTTTGCAGAATTCATGAGTGCCATTAATATGTTAGGCTATGCAGTTACATTCATTGTTGCATTATGCTGGCGAGACGACCATGCCCTATGGGCATGGCTCTGGTTTAAAAACATTGAAGAAATATACTGTAGTCTACCTTATCTTGTATTGAACAGGTGAGCAACATACCTAAGCAAAAACAGACTAATAAATCGTTCAGCTTCAACCGTTACAGTAAAGTAATAGCAACGATTAATTATTCCCAGATACAATCAGTAAATTTGAAGCAGATAACACCAAACGTACCTTAAAATGCCCCTCCAACCATATTCTTCGCTTCATTGTAGGCACTGGATACCAGCCATAGTCACCACGTGCGGACGTAATAATGTTCTTGCCGTGCGAAAATTAATACTAAATTTTGGCCTCCATGGTTTTAATTTATTTGTTAAAAACGCTAGCAATTTACGACAGTAGCAGCGATAAACTGAGTTTATTTCGCCGTGTATTGAAGTTATTTACAGTTGTATTAACTGACACAATATTTGAAGATAGCTAAATACTATACGGTAAGAATGTTCCTACGTTCAGCTTGGACTCATTGGTAGATCAAACTCTCTTGGCGTTTACCCCTATTTATCAATTGAACAAGGTAATTTTTCATGTTCTCGGCGCTGCAACTAGAGCTAAACTATCAATTACGGCAAATATCTAGAGACCGTCGACACGTGAACAATATAAGGTTGTTTTTTTTTTTGGGGGGGGGACTATTTATGAAAAGAAGAAAACATGTACAATGTCAAATGTACTTTAGAGGAATTTGGACAATATATAGCGCAGGAACGGGTATGACGTGTGTAGAGACTGGGTTACGATTCTTTTCTTTTTTCTTTTTTTTTGGGGGGGGGAGGGGGGGATTACACGGAAGATGTGGCACGATTGCTCCTGTTTGTAAAATTAATTTGTTTTTGTTGAAGTAAGAGGTTCGATACACACCCACCTTGCTCACTTTAGACTGACGCTTGAACATGTGATTTATGCCTTCTCTGCACAGACCATTGCGTACATACATTAGACGCCTCATGTGTTACACGCAACCTCGCGCATCCACACACACGCACACACACACGCACATACACTGTTTCTCGTGACCATGAATAGAATCACAAAAATGTGGTTGTGAGGAGTCATAATTTAAGTGGACAAAGTATACTGTTGGACATATTTTTGGGAACTCGACGGGTAAAATTACATAATGAAATGATAACCTCATTGATGCTTAAGCGATTTATTGTTGTAAGTTCACGTCTCTTTTAAAAATGAAGGAGTGTCACACTTCAGTGACCATGAACGGTTGTAAACACTGAGGCCACAAATGAAACAGGTCATTGCCAAAAATTGTCAAGTCAGCAAGCCAAAAGAGTAAGGCGTCGAATCACTGTTGAACTGAGATTGGCAAGTATACTGTTGGACATATTTTTGGAGCACGACGGGGAATGATACATAAAGAATGAAATAGTAAGCTCCATGGCGTCCAGATGCAATCTTTTTACGTGTGGGAGAGAACAGGGAGCGGCAATGTTTCCTTATGTCATTCAGGAATGTTGTCCCACTGAATCTGCAGTTCCAGTTATAGCTCTGACATAGTTCTAGACGGATTTGCCTGCCTAAACACATATCTATCCAACATGTCCCTAACAATCGATAATGTTGAGATCTGTGCCTGCTGCTGGTAACTCCACATGTGTGTGCATTCTTCATGTTGCTCGTGAACGTCGTTCATAATATGAGCTCCATGCGGCCTTGCATTAGCATCGCGGAACAAGAAGATTGGACCTATGGCGAGGAAGCCAAACGCGATTGCAATAGGAGCCAGAATGTCATTTCGATATGCCTATATGGTCATCGTTTCATCAATAACGTGCTAGAAACTTGTGGTTCCACGATATGGCCACCCAAACCGCATGAGAACCTCCTCCAAATCACTAAACATTGCAGGCATGCCTCCCGTCATATCGGGAATTCTTTTCTCGCCATACAGTCACTCTTCCGTGGCAAACATATAAACAAAAGTCACATCCTTCACTAAAGACGAATGCCATTTATTGGAACTCCCTCATTGTCATGGTCTCTGCTGCCCGTGCCATGCCAATCGTGTTTCTTGATTGTGGTGACCTATTGCAGGGAATATAGCAGGTCTGTAAGATTTTAAACCAACCTCATTCCATATTCTTCGAACAGTTCTGTCTGAGACGTTGTGACCAATGATGTCGAATTGGTCATGGAGTCCTTGAGCTTTCAGTTCCTGGTGAGATAGGGTCATCGCGAGTGAACTTTACAGGTTTATCACCATCTGTTTGGCTGGTTTTCTGAGGGACCCAGCTCCTTTTTTCTGCTCCACACTGCCTGATTCTCTTATTTTGTAGTAACCGGCTGCCAACCAATTTGGAAACACTAAAGACGATAAGTGCTATTTCTGCTGTCCATCCACTTTCATCACACGACCCATTGATTTTCCATCTGTCTTCCTCAGATAAACTCTTACAAGGTGTTGCATACTTTTTTTGTGTTTTTGTGAGTTTTCTGCTCACAGCATGCTTCCTGACAAAAAGTAGGGCACACCTCTTCAAACAGAATTCCTACGATGATAATGAGGGAAAAATGGTTATGCATAACGTGAAAACCAAATATAAACAATACTGAGAATCAATCAGCTGTAGGTACCGAGCCGTAGTCAGGCCGGCAACAACCTAAAAGGCACACACAGTTTAACAGCGCACTTGCTTGAGAGATTTCTGGACACGACCTGTCTGATTCATTGCCTCTGTTTTACTCTTGTTCATGGTAACTGAAGTATGACCATTCTTAATTTGCACGTCAAACCTCACTATCATAATAAACTAAATTTACATATATCTGCCTCATATTTCATTCTTTATGTACCATTACCCGCCACATTCCCTAAAATATGTCCATCAGTATATAATGGGCCGCCCAAAGCTAGGCGGCCTTAAGAGAGAGGACGTCACCATATGCAGGTGGTCGCAAGATCCGCGTTGCCGACATTCAAAATATATATTCCTTTCTGTGATGTAACGGTGTAAATAATATCATAATTTTATTGCGTCTAATACATATCTACGCGCGGTTGCAACCAGATACACTCTGTGATGTACAAAATCAGTGTTTCAAACTTGAGAAAAAGCATTGTAAATAACATTACACAAATGTCGGAAGATTGACGACATACTTTGCTGTGTTGTATTGCCAGTATCCGGCCTATTCAATATAAGTGTTATCCTTCATGCTTTTTCACAGGGAAACGCAACATTGGCGCGTTCATATATAATATCACACCAGAGACAACAATTTTCATTGTTGTAAGGAATGAAGGCAAACTTAATTTTCATCGAGAAATTTCAGAGTGAAGATTGGGGGGGGGGGGGGGGGTGAGGAGGGGCTGTGAACTGTTTAATGAGGTTTTATGCTAGCAAATTTGGTGTCTTAGACAGGTATCAAAATAAGAATGTCCCAATGCACATAAAGTCGTCGGGGTAATAATGTTTGATCATTTCCCTCCCTGAATGAAGTATATTTAGAACCAATAGGTTATAAGTATGATTAAAAATTTGATTATAGGAGAAAACATAATAGATAATATTATTGAAGAAGACAAGTAGGCCTAAATAAGAACACTGTCCTATTCACGGTTTAAGGATGCGTCCTTGAAGAGTAAAGACAACGTCGACGGAATATGGATGTATTCGGTCTGAGATGTCACACAAAACATTCTATTAGAGATAACGCCTTTCAAAGAGCCCTTACTGAGAGAAACATATACGGGTACAGATTCCGAAACATGCTCTGGGTAGTTAGCCGCTGAAGACCCTACCTTTTTGGGCTAATGCAGCCGAGGTCAAAGTTCACTAGAGGAATGTGAGCAATATGTACAATAACACTTCCATATGTATAAAGGCCGGACAGAAACAGGTTGGCTTATGGAGTGTACAGAGTTTGGACAGTGGAAATGTGCATTTAGGCATGTCAGAAAAGTATCAAAGTCATTAACATTTATGACAAAAACCTTTGTTATCAAAACAATTTTTTTTCTTTACAGGATTTTAAGTACATTTAGGCAAACATGTAACTGTCGTAGGCCGCTGCTTACTACCGATAGCCCCGGGGGGTTTAACATGACAGAAAACATGTAAGCCTAAAATGTCTGAAAGTGAATGTTAAAACAGAAAGATGACAAAAGATAAAGTTAAGTAGCAATACAGACAAGTCTAAAAATTGTAAATTTTTGTAGCCAAACTTTCCACTAATCTTCGGATAGTCTCAGCAAAATTATAGGGTAAGTCATAAAAGAATAAAAGTCATTTGTATTTAAGTCAAGAGAATGAAATGAAAATATAATATTTCTTAACCAGATATCAAGAACAATTAGGCAAGCTTGTAACTGCCGTAGGCCGCTGCTTGCTACCGATGGCCCCTGGGTGTTGAACCGAACAGAAAACAAGCTAGCCTAAAATGTCTGAAAGGTGATTATTAAAACAGAATGATGTCAAAAGATAAAATTAAGTAGCAAAACAGGCAAGTCCAAAATCTCTAAAATTATTGAAGCCAAACTTTCTAACCATCTCGGGATATTTACAGCAAAATTTGTAGAAATATTTGATCAAACGTACATCTTTGAATCCTCCTGACTCAAGTTTATTGTAAATAAATTTGCTTCCAGATGCAAAGTCCTGAAATCTAGAACAAATACGACCAAATCTGAAATTCTGTGACAAAAACGTATCACAGCCAGTAGTTTCCGAAATATTACTGTCCGCGAAAGGATAATTAACAATTCAAAGTAAAACTCATCTTTTTTTTTTGTGCATGACTATAATACAAAACCTGTCATTAGTCACCTAAATATTCAAGTCCAAAAACTCATCTCTGAACCATCTGAATTGTACCCTCCAAAGAGATATCTTTTGGGTAAATTTCTTAAGCAATTTCATTGAAATTTTGTACATTTACACAAACAATGTCATCAATATATCTTGCGTTGTTTGATAATTTTGTAGCCATTTGGAAGTCCTTTTTCATCACTATATCCATATACTTAAATTCAAGCCAGGTTAAATGTAAATTTGCCAGTAAAGGGGAGCAGTTGCTACCCATTTGAATGCCTTTTATTTGTTGAAAAACCAATGGTCCGCATTGGACAAAAGTATTATCCAAAAGACGTTTTATAGCATCTATCAAAGTTTCAACAGTGTGAGATTTAACGTTACTTTTTGAATATTTATTGTGTGACCAATATGCTTTCTTTGTACATGAATTAATATTTATGTATGGTTTACCGTTATGTTTCAACATTTTGCTTATTAATTCTGAAAGTGAACTTTTGACTTCATCTATGGGTAGATTTGTGTACAGTGTAGAAAAATCACAACATTTGTTGTTTGTTGCTTTAACATCTTCGATTTTAGATACAAACCCAGAAGAATTGCTAATAATCCAAAAACAATATATTTCGCAGTTTCTATAAATTGCATTACAGTATTTTCGGAAATGATTCCTTATTACAGTCAAACACAATGCTACTTCTTTTGATAATTGCTTTGTTGTACATTTTGCAGCACCAGCTATGAATCTAGATTTAGAAGGGTTTTTATGTAATTTGGGTATACAGAACAAAAGTGGAATAGAGGAGTCCTCTTCATAAATTTTTATATAAAAATTCCTTTTCATCTCATCTTTATGTGTATCAATTAAATTATCAATGGATTGTTTGTGTAATTTATATACGTCATTTCCTCTTATGTCTGAAATATTGTTTATACCAAGTTCCTTTTTCAAAACATCCTGATAATATTTTTTGCAGATGATCCCAAATTGTTACCTGCCTTCTCTATGTTAGTGACTACAAATCTATCTTGTAGATCTTTGACTGCTTTTGAAACTTTAAGCTGTTTTAGATTAACCGTATTGAAATTCTTAATGTGGGATTTGTAACGATAAATTCTATTCCTTAAGACTCTTTTCAAGTTTGATAACCGTCCTTCAAATTTCTGAAATTTACGTAAATAAATAAATAAATAAATAAATAAATAAATAAATAAATAAATAAATTAATTAATTAATTAATGAATAAATAAGTATAGATGTTTATCTTGTACGTGCTAAGGTGGAAGGTCTGAAGCCGCACCTTTAAATAACCTCTAATCACTTTTTCATGTTTTTGGATAGTCTGATACTTAAACTACATGCTCCCGAAAACTCAGATGTGTGAACATAAAATTTATATGAGATACTTGATCTCTAAACTTTTGTTTACAATGAAAGTTTAAACAGTGACGGACACATGGCTTTGTTTGCATGGACATGATAATGAACCATGTCATTGTTTGCACAGTCATTAATCCATGACCGCTGGAAACCAATTGAGCTATTGACAAGGGTCACTCACAGGACACCATTAGCCGTGGAGCTAAGAATGGGCATGTTCAGCCTAATCACTACCATTGTTCTGATTACTTTGAAATTCTCTATTGATGTAAAAACAAATTAGCACAATCAACTTACTGGTCCCCAAATATGGAAAGCCACATGTGAACCCACACCCGAACAAGCCAAGTGTGGTGTTCCCAAGTTAAAAAAGTCGAGATTTAAGCCACATAATATACTTTTGTTTAATGACAACATCACAGAGGTAAAGCTACAAGTTTATTTCACACAATAATTAAAACACAGGACAGAAGAAATGAGTATGTGTCATATTACAGACATAAATGCGTAAGAAATGCGATTTTCTCGGAACTGTTTTTTGCTCAACCTCTGCAATTTGTGTCTCGCCTCACAAACGTACAAATTGCCCTATCATATTAAAATCATTGGACATTAAAAGAAAAATATCATATCCAGGAACGGTTCCTGGGATTTTTTTTCTGACAATCCCTTCCGTGACTTTTGGAGCAATTTATAGAAGGAAAATGAACAACCTGTAAGAACTAAATTAAAAATTTTATAACTTTTTATTTATACTATTTCAGGACTAACCATTGAATTCGATCCTAGACATGGATATATATTTTCAATTTATTCTGATTTCAACTGGAGAAAAACAATTTTGTGTGACTTCTGAAATCTGAAAATCCTACCATGTCAGAAATAATGCTATAAAATCTCAAAAAAATCCAATCCTGCAAAAAACTCTATGGATATAAATCTATGGATATGTAGTAATCAGAAAATATATAGGCTTAATGTACTTGTGAAAAAATTAAATGCGTAATTGCGATGCAAAGTTGCCAGTCTCAGTGCGCACTAGCTTCACAGCTTCCACCTTAATCATGCGTCTTGAAATATACGCTTGGCAGTGGGCAGTCCAGTTCATATAATTATAAAACTGTTTGAACCCCATTAAGTTGTTTACCTTTGCAAAAACGTTTCCTTGCAAATTTAATTTTGTCCCATACCAAAATGAAAGATGATAGTGAACTCCCTGTCTATCTCAGAGATACAATTTACAAAGTAGTAGAAGGTAAAATATTATTTAGGTGAGAAAAGACAAAGCAGGCGACAGCTCAAAACGATGATTATGCTGATGATAATGACGACGATGATGATGCCAGTAAGAATCTACTTCTCCTATATCGAGACACCACAAATACAATATATACAACTACGACTGTGTCCTAAACGGAGTTGTTATGTAGATGATAAACATTTATTCATATGCAGGGATAAAATATAGTGTTCAGAGAGAAACCAATAATACCTTCTGTTGTGATCTGCCCAGATATACGCCGACTGAAGCTTTATTTGGCCCCGTTTACAGAGCAAAAAATACAACAGCTTTAGACAGGCACACACAGCGTAGAGCGTGATGAAGTAAGGTTCGCACAATTGCAACATGAAATGCAACTGACGACATACCACGCCGTTAGTTACTTTTCATCGGATGGATGTTAAAATTGCCGGTCCTTGTAGACAATTTGACAGAGGAAAATCTTAGTAGACGACACACCATTGCAAATTTACGTCTGCCATTCAGGAAGCGCTATGTCTCTATTGTACGTTTCATGTCTGATATGTTATAGTTGATCATACGTTGATTCAGATACAAGCAAACTGGCGATTTTGCTGTTTAAATTGCAGAAGGTATTGATATGCAATGTAGAGCCGTGATTTAGTCATTGAGATATGAACTGCTCTTCAACTTTCCTCACTGTTATTTTTAGACCAGCTGTACGCCATATCTATTTGGTCTTTTTGTCTGCCTTCTGAGAATAATGTACAGGTTCCGAAAAGGCGAGTTGAATCTCATTGTTGGATGCTTATGATATCTTCCCTTCAAGTTTCAAGAAGCTCATGCTTCGCACACTTAGTGTTACAGAATAGGATTCCAGCTTAGGCTCACTAGCTTTCAGAGAAGAACTCGATTAGATAAGTTTTCTATATGCACAGTCGGACAGTTCAAATGTTTTTTTTACGATGAGCAAATTATCACATAGAGTTCATATAACACAGAAAAGGACAAACCCCTATAATTGCCTTCTTTCGGGAAAAGTACAGATTATCATGCAGTCAGAGTTAAGAGTCTAGCATGCGTTTTTTTTACTTTAGATCCTATAGCTGTGGTTAAATTTGCGTGGTCTGAGCATTCATTCGTGAACTTAAGTCCAATTTGCATAATTAAGTTAGCATAACTAACAGAGCTTGCAAAAAATCAATCCTCTTTGTGTGTTATAGCTGTCGTCCAAGCATAAGACAGCACAGGATTTATTGCATTGGCAAAAAGAACAAGACGCGAGACAATAAAACTGATTGTTGATTGTCTACTTGTTATATTGTTATAACAATGTTACATCTATTTCGTAAGTATCGTTCATGGTTACCAGGAATGGGTACCGATTGAAAAGCAGGTCCACATTGGTTCATCTGGCGGAACTGTATGCATCAGTTTGACTGTTGTCTGCTGGCAAAATGCACTTTAAAGCTAATTTGGCCTCAATTGGATAATTCTTGTCAGCCAGAAAAAGCCGGACTTTACAAAAAAAAAAAAAAAAAAACAAACAAACAAACAAAAAAAAACTGGTTGCGTGTCTGTTTCATTGAGCCCAAGGCACCTAAAATGATGACGTATTCGAGATGCCATCATGATAATGCGGTTTTTTATGTTCAAAACAGTGCGACTTAATTTGGGGGTTCACGCAAATATAATATTATCTATGGTCGTTTATCCAAAGTTTGAATACAAAAGATTGGCATCTTACAAAAGCGTCTCATCACTGTTCATTTTATTGTTCCAACAATTTAGTCGTGCAAATAGAAAAAAGTAAAATAATTGCATTTTTGCTTATAATATCAATAAAATAAGATGTAGAATAATGCGACATGGAACTTGACCTGCATCAGGAGCCATTTGTCTGACGATATTCCACATTAATCATATTATGTTGTACATGTTAACTTGACTGTGCCTCATATCCATATTAGTCGTTTTTAAAAAAAAACAAAACTATATTTTGGCTTGAGGCACATCGAGGACAGTCAACTTAAATAGCTTGTCGAAAATGCAACAGACCTTGTGGTTTGACACGTGCAACTTTTCATCAGATGTAAATATTAAAGGGAAAGCGTCTTATCCGTTTCAGTGCCAAATGCGACTTAAGTCGAATTACTTAACACGAACTGCTCCAAGGTATGAATAGGGTGATAGATTCACAGTCTGTGTACCAGAATGCCTTTGGTTCCAGATAATATAATGGCCCGGGTCAACAGTGCGGTCAGAGTACGTCAAGGAAAGCTGTTGACTCAATCCAAAACTTGGCGTTGAAAGATGTATCTATCTCTTTGGTGCACATGTTTAAATTTTAAGTTCCTTGACCTGCTGAATATACTGCAACAAACAGAACCATTTTGGTCCTAGTTAATAAGTGGTCGCAGCATGAATTGCAAACATATTGATCTGTAATCAAGATTTAAAGGTTAACACAGTCAATTAGCATTACAAGTATTTTCTTAGTTTCTATAGTTTGCATTGGGAATAGAAGTATCAGATGATATACAATATATATGTCTACCAATATGTCTCAAAATGAACAAAAGTATCCAAAACTAGCTGGACATTACCTTAACGGTCCGAAAGCTGGAATAATATTGGAATACATGTAAGTACCTGCCACAAGACACTGATGCGTGTTGGCTTCTCTTGTCAATCGAGGCCTACTTCTTTGCTTTGACTGCAAACCACATGTAGGCAACCCTGCTGTTTCCTAAAATCCTAGATCTGCCTGAAAAACAAATATCAACTGTCTCCAGCTATAGTGATACAGTGCAGTAGGCCTACGTCTCAAACATAATTACCAGCTCAGATGGTTTCAGAGCTGACCGACCAGATCAAAGCATCGTACGGGGGAGTTCTCAGCAGCAGTACTGGGAACACTATTCAGATCGATACGATAAAATTGAATCTATGATTGGCGACTCTGAATCATATTTCCTTGCCAGATTTAAGTGAGGCCAATTTCTTTTTTCTTTGCTTTTCTCTTTTGTTTCTTTCTCCTTGGCTGTATTGTTTTTGTTTATTTTTCTCATAGAAAAAATAAGTTGATTATTTACTTTCTGATTTTTTAACTGAGCCTTTGCAAATAGTCAAAGTCCGGCCCATGCTTGGTCCCATAAGCATGTGCCGTAATGTAATGTGCAGATGTGCGCATCCATATACCAGTGTGGAGCATGTGGTATAACAAGGTGTTCCAATGCAGAGAATACCCATGGGTAGACATCTAATTAGATCAAGGTTTTTTTGACCCTTAAGTGTGTGTGTGTGTGTGTGTGTGTGTGTGTGTGTGTGTGTGTGTGTGTGTGTGTGTGTGTGTGTGTGCATATTTTGCCAGATGCCTTAAGCGGAGGTGTCTTATTTTTATTTCGCCTGTCTATTTAATGCAGTTTAGAATGATTTCATATACCCCTTCCTGGGACAGTGTACCACCGAAGGAAAAATTTTCTCTTTATTTCATGAAATTACACATATATTCCAATTTATTACACCTTGACAAACTCAAGCGCACACACTGCCCGCCCCCGTCAACACCACACAGAGCAGAGATAAAAAGAGAAAGAATGTGTGTGTGTGTGTGTGTGTGTGTGTGTGTGAGAGAGAGAGAGAGAGAGAGAGAGAGAGAGAGAGAGAGAGAGAGAGAGAGAGAGAGAGAGAGAGAGAGAGAGAGAGAGATGAACAACTATACGCTGGTCAAGTACATTGGGTCCATTCACCCTTAATTCCATGGTTTGAAAGGGCGTCCATATCCACAGATTGAATTTTCCCGAATGTATGTAACTCATTCAGTACCAGTTTTATATGCTAGCTGCTTTCATTGTCTAGTTACCTTTAGAGTCGCCATGTCAATTATACGAATATTCTGTTTGTTACTGTTGCAACGAAAAAGTAAAGCCTAGAGAGATGCATCAATGTCCTTCTGGTGGCATGGGAAGATACTCGAACCAGTTTCTTTAATATAACTTATTATTGAAGATATTGAGAAAAAATACATGATAAAATGTGATGAAACATTGTACAATACAAACACGTTGCATGGTTTATACTACGGGAAGGAAAAGTTCGCTGAGACCGATACAACCAAGGACAAAGAACAGAGTTGTATAATGTAATGCCTTATTAAATCTGAGTGAGCAGGAGACGATTATTGACCCAAATGGCGGCTCATTGGTGATTCGTAATTACCAAATACGAGATAGTAGCTCGTAATTACGAGTTAATTATCTTGTAATTGCGAGACAAAACTCCTGAATAAGAGATACTTATCTCGTAATTAGGTCTATGAGATAGTAACTCGTCTTTGGTCCAAATTAACTAGTACTGTAACCTACCGCTGCAATGAAGCGATCGCACCCCCGCATTCTACTTGACAACTGGCCTTTCTCCTTTGCTGGGTGGTCACTCGATCCTCGGCCGTCTCACACGGCTCTGCCATGGGTTTGTTATGCGTCGTTTTTCTGCAACAGTCCAGTTGTTATGCGGAAATTACGTGGGCACTGGGTGTTCTGGTGTCGGACCTTTACCCCCAACAAAATAACTTTAACAAATTCTGTCAAATTTGCCTGGTGGTTCATAATCTTCTGTTTTCCTCACCATATTCAACCACTGCTGTCGTTTCTGTTTTTCTTTGAGGAAAACTGTGGAAAGCTACCCCTAGCATCCAGGGTTTTTTATCCAATTTACCCAGTTTTCTTGTGTCTGGCTTACAGTCAGAAACTTTGCAATTGTAGACTGTCATTGTAGCTTGTAAATACTGTAGACTGTCATTTAAGCTTGTAAATACTTCCGTAGTACGTTGGAAAATAACGATCAACTTTGCTATGTCATTTCCCTGTACTTTAACTATGGCGCAATATGGCTGCTATATTGAAACGACCTAACCAACCGCAAGGTGCACCGGGAATGACCCTGGCGCTTAAGCGGCTACCGACGGTGCTAGCTAATTTGGACTGTAGGTTTTATGAGAGAAAAAATAACATAAGGTTGCCACCAATGAGCCGCTTTTGGCCCGAGTGCCCCTCTGACCCGGCGCTCATAAGCAGCCGGTTAATGGCACGGCCAATGAACCTGCTTGCTCACCATCCCATGTTATCTACAACAAGGTCCAGTGTATATAGACTGCTGCTGGGGGATTACCAGCTGAAGTGACGAGTCACAGATCTTTTCAGGCTCCTCTCCAAATAGCTTGTACGACAAACACGACACACAATTTAGAAGAAGCCCGAAAAGACCCAGCGATTGGTTTGACTTCAACCATGTGGAACGACGGGCGAGTCATGTTTCATCACACTACAGCAATAAAACCTGAATGGAATGGAATGAAATCAACGAAAAAATGCTAAAAGTGGAAAATGTTTCGTAATTTTCAAATCATGACAATGATTTATAGCATGTCTTTTTAATTGCAGAACGCAAACAACTTTTCTTACAAGAGTCTTACAAGTACGAGGGAATAAATGTTATTTCATTGGTCCATGTACACATGTTGGTGCACTTGACTTAGTGCGATATTATTTCGCGCACAGGAAAACAGAAAGTTCGCTCTTTTCAAGTTTGTTAACACTTGTTTTTTTATTTTGCCTTTTAATTTTTGTCCTGCAATTCAGAGGTTGCCACAACGTCTTGAAACCCTGCGTTTTGGATTTGCAGTCCCGATCATACCTTAGTGAGCATTGCTGATTTACAGATTTCAATAGTTTATATGTCCAAAAAAAAAAAGAATAGAAAACAAGAAATACAAAAATAAATAAAATTAATCAACCACACACATGCCCTTTGAGAAATTCCAGGACTGGATAATAAGGGGGCATCGGGGTTCTGCATACACAGTATGCATGCATGGTTTTCCAGTGCCTTTGCTAATTGGTGCACAGATGAACCAAGACCCGCAGCAGTCAGATCCACGTCCTCAGTATATGCACAGATTTAACTTAATTGTCTATCATCATCATCAGCAGCAGCAGCAGTAGCAGTATCACTATCATTATCATCATGACGTGTATGTAATTTGGCCATATGGACTATTGTCCGCAAGCCTTAAGCCAACTCCTTCGTATTTCGGGGAACAGTAGCATGCGCCGGTATGTGACCTTTTGATCCGAATACCTATTTCATTCAATGATGGATATTTTGCTTTCCTACTTTGAGCGTGGTGGTACCTTTTAAGGCTATCTTTGTCATTCATTTGTAGATATTTTGTTTTTCTACTTGGACCTTGGTTGTGCATTTTGAAGGCTGTTTGAATATGCAAACTCTCTTTCTATTGTAGAGCAATGGACTAAGAATATGTCAGAGTGTTTTAGATGTGTCTACGGGATTTAAAGTGATCGCACTGAAGCGTCAGCTTAACGCAGTCACTCAAAACCCGCAGACACAACTAACACACTCTAACCGATTTATAACGCAATTCCATTGGTTCTTTAAAACAAACACGAGTGACTGACATGGTTGAGCGAACTGATAGATCCCCTGTCATGGAGAAGCACGCGATATTCATTACGCTAAACTAAAGCAAGATCATTCATGTGACAACTTTTTCACACATTTCACTCCCCCTGACCAGCACATGAATCACACCTTGTCGCGAGGCACAGACGTGTGGAGCACACAAGAAAGTGTGTCGATGAAGTTTTTGTACCTACATTGAGCACTTTAATAAAGCTGATGGCTATGCAGTCTGAAGCTGTTTTTTAATATATACATTAACTCCGCTGGATATAATTCCGGATGATTTAACGGATATCTGCACGCAAGACCTGCTTAGAAACCACAAATGACCAGAGCACGACAGGTGAGCATTCACTACAAAGCCCTTCCAATTTGCTCCAAGGCAAAGAGACAAACAAAAGCAACGGGTTTAGCTCGCCAATCACCGAAGTAGGTTACAAACAGGAAATTAATTATGCGGTTCCAAAAAGCACAAGAGCCTAAAACAAATGGGGGACCACTGTTTATCGGTAATGGGCTCGTTGGAGAAACGGCTTAAAGTAAACATGAAACAGTGGCAGTAAATACTTTCCGGTTGATTTAGATATTATTGCGATGTCAGATGACATACTTAACTATTGGCTGTCTTATTTCGTGCAAGAAGCGAAGTGATTGACGGGAAACCATATTTTACTATTTGTGATATCTTTTCTTTTGTAAGTGCAGTGAATCATTGTACACGTATCTTTTATTGGATGCGCCTGCACTACTACCCCGGTGTTAGGCGCCCCCGTTGTAAATGGGGTAAATCCTGAACGAATAAATAATGATATTAATATACTCCCCAGACATCATATCACGCTGTTGGCCAGTTGCACACGTCTTTGTTAACGTCTTGTTGGGTGAACAAGGAGTTAACCTGTTGCTAAATTGGAAGTTGGTTCGCACACCCTGTTGTTATTGTCAACATTTTGTTAGAAAGGGCTGGATTCTGACAGAGCCTAGGGAGCTCTGTTAACATCTGGTTAAGAGTAGAGGAGCATAGTAAAAGTATGTTTACATTGGTCCCTGCGTAGAGAGACCACTTTGTACCCAAAATAGAGACCACATGGATTGAGAGACTACTTTTGGCAGGTCCCATCTGCTATATTTTCCATGTTATTTTACCTCTTATGAGATTCCACCTGTTTATAAAGGCCACTGTTTGATATGCCCTTGGAATGGTCTCTGAAAACAGCTACTGGTACTTTTAGCCATTACATTGGAAAATACAGGTCCATTTATTTTTATAAAAAAGAAAAAGGAAAGAAGTAAAGAAAGAAAGAAAGAAAGAAAGAAAGAAAAAAGAAAGAAAGAGGGAGTGAGAGAGGGAGAAAGAAAGAATGCAAAGAAAGAAAGAAAAAAAAATGCTTCTGTACATAGCCAGGTGATATGAACTTTTGTGTGAAGTGGTCCAGGTGACTGGTGATCGGAGATTTGAAGTCTTACTTGGGGTCATCCGGACTTAAATTAGGTATGATAATATTAATTTCCAATGTAATCATGTATGCATGTACCACGACTATCATATGCATGTTACATAGATGTGATAAATTGTCCTGAATCTGAATCTGAACTTTTAACTGAAGAATCTTGAAATTATCATCAACGAAGGGAATTCATGGTAATATACAATCCTGGCCTGTAACTACTGCACTACCCTCTGCTTGAACCCTTTTGAACCTGTTCATCTTGACCTTGACCATTGTGTATCTTGTACTGTGCACCAAATAGAACCTGTTTTCTTGGTCCCTTTGTTATGTATTACTAATTATAGGCTGTGAGACAAGTTTTACTTCAGGGTAGTGAAAAATTAAAACAAGGCAAGGGGAAACACCTTGCAAGAAACGAAACAGAATCATGGCTGCATTTATTATGGAGCATCTGGACTTGATTGAACTAACTGAGCGGCTGATACCCAGACCTAGAGTGATCCGTGATAGAAGTAATCCACTGGAAATGTACGATGATCGTGATTTTACTGAACGGTTTCGATTTCCCAAAGATGTGGTCCTTGAAATACTGGAAATGGTGCAGGATAGACTGGAACATGAACAGAACAAGGCATCATCTATACCCCCAGTATTGAAGTTGCTCGTATCACTGCGTTTTTATGCCCATGGTACCCTCCTACGAAATGATGGGGATCTCTCTGGTGTTCACATCAGTTCAGTGAGCAGAATTATATCTCGATGTAGCAAAGCACTTGCCAGCCTATATGGCCAATTTATATATTTCCCCCACCTTGGAGAGAGGAACAGAATCCAAGAACTTTTTCATGCCCAAACAGGATTGCCAGGAATCATAGGTGCAATTGATTGCACACATGTGCCTATCAGGTCACCTAGGGCTGACCAAGCCGAACTTTTCGGAAATCGAAAAGTTTTTTTTTTTGATAAATGTCCAAGCTATAAGTGATTCAAATCTATTGATACGAAATCTCGTGGTGCGTTGGCCTGGAAGTGCACATGATAGCCGTATCTTTGACTTCAGCGAAATATGTGCAAAATTTGAGAATAATGAGGTGAACGGCATCTTATTGGGTAACAATGGCTATCCTCTGCGCCACTACTTGATGACTCAGTTTAACCCTGCTACTCAGGCAGAGAGGAGATACAACATTGCTCATTGCAGAACAAGGGTTAAAGTGGAAAATTTATTTGGGGCATGGAAAAGGAAGTTTTTATGCATACAACGCACCCTTAATTAAAGCTGGAGACAACTCTCGCAGTCATTGTTGCCTGTGGGGTTCTCCACAACATTTTCAGACAGCACAGGCTACCAGAACTGAATGAAGATGATGCTAACTTGCAACAAGTACCTGTACAGCCACCTGCAAACCCCAATCAAGGTGGGAGGCCACAAAGAGCCAGACTGGTTGCACTGTTTGAATGAGAACAACAAGGTATATACATACATATGTCTCAACATGTTTATTCATTTTAAGAAAGATGTACCATCTTAATAAGAGAGTGTCAAAATGAACATATATGTTTTCACTCTTTAACATGTTTAGTAATTTGCTGTTGTACTAAACTATTATATATCCTTATAACTTTATGAATCACAATAATCACAAGCCAAATGGCTGCCAATTTTTTTCAGTAGTGGTGTGCGTGGCAGAACAGGTAGATGAGAACTGATTGGATGCTGCTCTGCTCTGCAGCCCAGTAGATGGCGCCGAGCATGGGGTCACACTGCGGGGAGTGGCCACACTGCTAGGTGTGGCACATGAATAGCCAAGTTCTCTCTCTAACTTTTCCTTTTTCAACAAACAAATATCATACTGTACGTTAAAGATATCCATCTGTTTGTTAAAGATATCCATCTGTTTCTTATGCTCGGTTTTGGCAATTGTCTCTTTCAACTCAAGTAATTTTATTGTCTTGTCATGTTCTGTTTCACCCAGTGAAAGGATCCTGGCCTTCACCTCAGCCTGTGCACCCATACCAGGTCTCTGCTTGTGCCTTACTCCCGAGGTTTCAGTTACCGGTGATCCCCTAGCTTTACTGTTCCCTGATCCAGATGCTACGGACTTATTTGGACCATCGGGCCTGCCAACCTGTGTTGACTCTGCACTAGTGGTAGCTGGTGTACCTGGCCTGACGGGTGATGTCGCAGGGTCTGACTGGCCAGGTGGAGCCGTAGGGTGGTCCTTGGAGCCTTTGGAGTGTTCCTCGTGAGCTGATCCACAGCCTGCCTGCATACGAATTATGACAAACTTTAAGTTCACGTTATTAAAAATAAGGCATGTGGCTTTAATAACTCAGAATGCATTATGATATTTAGACGGCTACAGCAGGTTCTTCATGATATTTATTTGATCTGACGGAAACAGAAGGATTCCTTACATTTGATATTTGATACATATGTATACTGGACATATTTGTTTACTTCAGTAACATTGAGCTCAATTCGTTCTATTTTTGTGCTTGCTGCTATATGTAATTTATTTACACTCTAGTAATAATGGTACTTTGATAATATATACACTGCTACCTGCTATTAAAACCACCCTTACTGTCAGACAAATGGGGTCACGCATGGTCTTTAATTGGAACAACCTTTAGAAAGAAATGACACACCAGTGCCTTTCAATGGGTGGGTGGTCTAAATACATGTGGATTCCCTTGCGAGGTAGCTTTTATAGCAGGTATCAATGTACATGTACGTATAAGTGTGTGTGTGTGTGTGTGTGTGTGTGTGTGTGTGTGAACTTATATCTACACATGTGTGAACCCTTTTTTCCATAAACCGAACATTGAAACTTTGAAAATATGATATTTTGATATTACCATTTGTTTTGGGGTTTTTTTGGGGGGGGGGGGACCAATGCAGATTGAATGACATATTTCATGTGTTTTATATGCAGTAGCCGCTCAGGTCCATGAATTTTATGTTACAACACAACACTGAACACAAACGGCCTTCTTGCTGCCTACCTGATTCTCTTCTGTTGCATCACATTGATATTCCGCATCACCGTCGTAAGGGTTAGTTAAACTGTTGATTTGTTGTGGCACAATTTCCATGACAACCTGTGATATTGCACTTATGCCATCACTTTCCATCTCATCCCCTCCAGTTTTCCGTTTCTGTTTTTTTATTCGATGCCGTCTCATCCTTAGCTTTGCGCTTGAGATTACTCCATAGTGTTTTAAGTTGGCCCACAGACCTTTTATTTACGCCATGCCTGGCGTTATACTGTGACGCTACAGCCTCCCACTCCTTCTTCTTTTTTTCGATCATACGGCCATTGTTTTTCTTGTTTTCTATTATTTTTTTCTGTTGCTCCACCAGCTCAAACAAAACATCTTTTCCCAGTGTTGTAAAATTAATTTTTGAGCTCATGTTGCCTGCAGTGATCTGCACAGTCCTCCCAACCACACCTGCACTACAGCCTGCATGCGCTTGACAGTGTACCGGAAACTGCCCCGACAACATGAACAAAGTCACAAAATTGAAAACAATAGCTAAATATAGGCAGGAACATGGGTCAAGAGGTAAAAAGTCAAACAACAATGATGGGAGTGTGGCTTCAACAAGTTGTTGTGTAATGAACACTTGACAAAACCCTGTGCAAACCAACAACTTGTTTGTTAACATGCTGTGAACGTGAAGTTAACATTTCGTTTCACAACCGCTGGTCAGCCCTATCTGACAAGGAGTTAACAACATGTTAACAAAAACGTGTGCAACTGGCCATCAGAGTGTCTTGCAAAGCCATCTTCGTGATAATTCGGGATATGTAAATTTCTTCGCTGCAAATGATCTTACATTTTCGGAAATGCGGAAAACATTTTCAATGTTGCATGGTGGCTCAAAGGTGCAAACCAAAAGTTTTTTTTTTTTTTTTTTTTTTTTTTTTGAATCTTAAAAAGTTATTACTAGATTTTATCTCGTAATTAGGTGGTCTTATCTCGTAATTACTAGATTTCATCTAGTTATTTTGAGAGTTTGTCTTGCTATTTCGAGATTTTATCTCGTAATTACGAGATTTATCTTTTAAGTACGAGATACAAATCTCGTAATTAATTATCTACTGAAGAAAGACATGGCCATGTTGTTCTGGGACAAAGGAAAGGAGAACATCGCAGCAGCTTTAAATGCACAGAAACTGCTGGGAGCAATGAAACAGTTCACTGTGGATGCTGAACAGGAGAAGAAATAACGGACTGAAATTTTGCAATGTTCCTTACACTTTTATCTAAAAAAAAAAAAACTTTACGAAGGCAACAAGGGGATTCGAACCGCGGCAGTTTTTCCAGACCTGCCTGCCTCATCTCCTAGACACTAGTCTCACACGGCTGACAGGTACAACTGACGGTTCTGTTTGTGTTCAATATGTTCAATGCATTACACCATGGAGGTGTAAGAGATTGAACTATTTTTGATTGCCAATTAACTCGCATGTGGCAATGCGTAATATCGTCCTGTTTACAAGCACCACTGAATCCATCCACCAGCAATGTGTAATGCATTCAACATGTTGGAACACAAGCAAAACCGTCAGTTTTACCTGTCAGCCGTGTTAGACAAGTGTCTAGGAAATCGGACGACAGGCAGGCAGGTCCGGAAAAAATGAAGCGGTTCGAATCCCCTTCTGGACTTCGTAAATTTCAAAATTTTGGATAAAATTACTTCCAAAACAGTAAGTCATAGGTTTGTATAGGAGGTCCATATTCGTGGAAGTTAAGGTATGGTTTGAAACAATAGAAAACTTCAGTTGGAGGTCTTTCCTGGAAGTTAAGGTATGGTCTTAAACAATAGAAACGTTCATTAAAGTCCAATAAGACACCCTTTTCGTATATCATAGTGCGTTGGAAGTTGTCTTGCTCAAAGTGCACAGAATGTATTGGGCTATCTTTCCCAGGAAGACAATAACACGCGCCACGTACTCAACCATTCACGCACGTGAGTGTAGTGACCTGTTTTGAGTGCATTTCTTATAACAACAGCCACAACTGACAATCAGGAGACAAGCAGTCCTCGTCGTCATCGCTGACATTATCAGGCACCGGTAATCCAAAGCGCCCAATTTCTATTGTTTTCAACGGAGTCTAATTTTCATAGAGCTCCTCTCCTCCTAGGAGTCTAATTGAATTAGATCCGCTGAAGTGCAAGTGACCTCATGAAAGGACTTTGAAATGGAACTTCGACAATTTTTGTCTACAATTTTTAATATTTTGTCCCTGGCAGGGCTCGAACCAGGAATTCTGTGATCCACCGCTGAGCGTGCTGTCCATTACGCTAAACAGCTGAGACGATTCTTCATTGATTTAACATAATATTTATTCCAGCGTGTCTATTGTTGACCAGCATTGATTAGGGTCAGGGAGCGTGACAGGTCAAGTGTCAAAGGTCGTTACATTAAGTAGTCTTACTTGTCGCTTTTCTCTTCGAAATCAAGTCTTTTAACTTTGTTTCAAGTAGGAAATACTTTCATAATACCCATCTTTTGGAGTATAAGTATGTCAGACGCCTCGTAGAGTTTTCCAATTGAATTAGAAGACTCGCGCTGCGCGCTCGTCTTCTAATTCAATTGGAAAACTCTACTCGGCGTCTAACCTATACTAAGACTGCACGCATTCGGCTTACAGGGCAGAATCCAGGTTGGGGACTCTGTCAATAATGGAGCTTTTGTTTCTTTAACCGAGAACAATTAATGCATTCTGTAAGTAAGTAAGTATAGGGTCGAAAGAGGCGATCTGGTTTTAGAAATCAAATGAATAAAGGTCAAGTTACATGTATTCTATATGATTATTTCAGTGACAGCACTTTGTAAAACCCAAAGGATATAGACCACATTTTATTAAATACAGTACTCGTTTTCTGCAGACAAATTGACTGTTTATTTATTCAACGGATTTGAATGATAATAATGACAGTGATAAAGCAAGAAAAATGATTATACTGTGACATCAATACGTCAACTGGATATGAGAATTGAAGCATTTTAGAATCTCGAGAAGAAAATAACTCATAAAATTGCAGTCAGTAGAGTCATGAATCAGAATATGCTGTACAGTAGACAGCTCTCCGGGTTGAAAGCTAGAATAGGACTTGTGTTTATTTATTTTGTAACTAACCTATCCCGAGGCAGGCCCATCATTATTATTAAGTGCAAAGTCGGCTGTCTCCTGCGAGGCAGGTACGGCTTGTTGAGGCCTGGTAAACGCAGCAGCATGGCGCTGTGTTGCTTTGAAGTGGAAAGCGATGACAGCTATTTTTCATATTTCATGGCACCAACTTTCAGGTTACCCTGATCAATCTAGTGGGGAAATAGGTGACGCATATTGCCAGATAATGAGACCCACGAAGACCCACCATTCGAATCAAAGCTTTTAACAAGCCCAATGTCACCCCTTGCTTCCGTTACATTTTTATGATACGGCATTTACAAGAGGACGCTTCGAAATAAACGGATCTCATGTAGTATATGTAGTTCAGTGTCAAGTGCGGAAGCGGGCCTTGTTGGTTGCTCTCTGTGCGAATGTGGCCACCGATCTTGTCTTTACGTGACCTGCGCTGCAATCAGCCATCCTTGCTGCCTCTCAAGCTGTGTTTAACTGCGACTCTTTTACAGCATCTAAAGTCAGGGTTATGATTTGAGCCCTGACAAAAGTTCGTAACAAGTGCACTTGCAATGCATATTTTGGCCTCAACTTTGGTTCACAGGTAGCTTTTTCCTGCCGCATCTATTGCACCATTTCCTATAATTTTATATGTTCTGTGCGAAGCGACACATTTATGTAACTCTGGGTGATATTAATTAAAAGATGTTGAGACCCTGGATATAGATGGTGAACTGACTTTTGAACGGAACATCCTGACAAGACTGTTGCAGCCCACATGCACCTGAATATTGACCACAGCGGGGCCAATATCCAGAGGAAGGGGGGGGGGGGGCACTGGCATTGTCACAGAACACGTAGGAAGGGTCACTATTATAACTGCCAGTTCTATGAACCCTTGCAAAAAATTACTTCAGCATGTACATGACTCACATGGTAACCAACATTTTTTGCACAGGATGATTGACCATTTACCACAATTAAAGAGCACCTGCCACATATTACCACCTTAATCTACTGGGAGAAAGGGTTTTATATAACAGGAGAAGACCACTACTGTGCTGGCACTTAATTTCCTTTTCCTTTTTTTTTCTGAACCCAATTCTTCACCATTTGATTTTATATCTATACTAATATTACTAGTATATGTGTTAGTGCGACAAATATTGATTAACTTCCAGTACCTTGACTCTGCTATGTTTCATCAAGAAGGCTAGTCAGTGGAATCTTTATCCAGGCCCGAGTCATCAGATTCACTATTACTTTCTCCAAGGTTGATTATGATAGGGTAGATGAATGTTTCTATGATACCGTCAGCTTCCATGAAACGGTCATCTACTTTAACAGTGTGTGACACAGCTTTTTGTCAGTCCTCCATATTTTGTGAGAGAAGGCATCATGGACCACAGACTTAACATCATGCAACTATAAAAGATACATTTTTGTCAGTTATGTAGCGTTTCACACACGCCCAGATGAGTTCCAAAGCCGTCACACGTGTGCACGGGTGTGCACAAGTGTGATGGCTTTACCTGGATTTTAGACAGCTTTCATGCCCTGCCGATGGATTTGGGTTAGAAATGTGTCTGCAATTGAGTAAACAATCTCATGTGAATGTAAACAATGCCATCCATTGGCCAGTTGTTCTTTATTACAACATCTTCATTTCATACAGTATGTGTTTGGGAGTTTTTGTCAGTCTGTCAATTCCATTTGAATGCATGGGGCAGTCACTGTATTCAGGTTTTTCATGATGCCCACACTTTCCAGCATGGACAAAGCAATTACCATTGGGCATTTGCAGTGTGACAAATCATACAATGCTGTGGCAAGTACCATGGGTATGGACCACAAGACAATCACTTGATTTCGTGCCCAAAAATTTCAAAACACTAACTCTGTTAAAGATCTTCCAAGGAGTGGAATACCAAAAATTTCTACCCCAGGTCAGGACCCCTTCATTTGAACTGCTGCATTTCGGAGGTGGGACAGAACAGCTGCAGACATCCGTAACCAGTTGCATGAGATTTACCCTGAGGAAAGGAGAATTTCGGACCAAACAGTGCGAAACCAGTATATCCTGGTGATCTTTATGCAAGGAGACTGACAAGAAAGCCAGCACTTCAAGATCGCCACAAAATTGACCATTTCAATGTCTTCGTGGGTTAGAAGTTCTACAAATCCTACCTCAGCCAAAACAGGATACCAACTATATCGACTGTGATTTTTGTTGGCCCATGTCTCATCAGTATACACACTCTGTTGTCCATCATGCAGATATTGTTAAATATTCCCCAAGAAATTTGCTGTGGTAGCTAAAATATATATACCTGGTCTGTGCACAATTTTTTCCCTGTTTACTGTTGTTTTTGTCCATTTGAAACCAGGCCCTTTGAAAACACTTTGCAATACAAATAAAGATATGTCCAGGGTGTCTCTTATTCTGGCCATAGTTTTTGGGACATTGGGCAGACCTCTCTTTCTATAGAACTCATACACAGTTCTACATATAAGTTCTTTGTCATAATTAACTGTCCAGCTTGTAGCGGGACTTCTTTTCACATGTAATGGGTGGTGACCCCTTCTGCACTAGTACAACCTGTCTCACTGTCCTCACTAAAACTTTTAAGGCCTCTGCATTCTCCTTGTATAAGTGAACCTGACATGTCGTATATTTTCTTTCCTTCTTTTTGCAGCATACCAGATACTGATGAACTAGTAAAATGTCCTCTCTTTCGGTAGGGTCAAGTTTTATTTTAGGTTTCGTGTAAGGTCTTCGTGTCCCCATGCTGCCAATTCACTTGACTAGTTTTCATCTCACATGCATGTGCAACTTCCAGGACTTTGATCCATTTCCTGCACTGTATTAATTCCACCTGTCAGTTAGTTCATAACTTACACGGGTGGACACAATACCTGTGACATCAATGTTATGATGTTCCCCCTACTGCACACCTACCCTCCTATGCTGGGCCTTCAAAACCTGGTCTATCCCTTAACATTACCATTCTCCCAAAACACCAAAATTAAAACCCCCGAAATATTTTGAGATAATTCAAGCTGTGCGGCAAAAAATAGCTACCTGTATGCCAAATTTGAGGCCAAAATATGCATTACAAGTACGCTTTTGACGAAGTTAGTCAGGGCTCAGATCATTTCCCTGACTTTATTCTTTTTCTTTCATACACCTAACCCGGGGCCCTATAAACGGATCAAAATAGTTGTAAAGATATCATAAAATCTGAATGGTCATAGCATATGTCCAAAACAATACTATGTTGGACCTGATCGTAGTGACTCTTCGACTGGGATAAGGACCGATTACATCTTTACATCATATAAAGCAAAAATTAAAATGATTAAAAAAAATGAAGTTAACAGTTGATTTCACTGAAAAGCGATACTCTTCTTCAACTGTTTGATACATACGACACAGTATTACATATAATCTGAATTTGCACAGTGTAATGAAATGACAATTTTCACAATTGTCATAAAAGGCAAAGGGGGACCAAAATTTAAAACATATGTATATATGTATATTGCATAATGCAAATCAATAGTTGCATTTGTGGTAGCTAGCACAGCCTTTTATTTTCTTAATTGGGCACATGTTTCAATTTAAAAGAGATCATATTGTATCACGTATATAATCACTATTTCTCTCTGTCTGTCTGTCTGTCTGTCTGTCTGTCTGTCTGTCTGTCTGTCTCTCTCTCTCTCTCTCTCTCTCTCTCTCTCTCTCTCTCTCACACACACACACACACACACACACACACACAACTGACCTAATAAGTATAAGCTACACTTGGTTCAATGTTTTTGCAAACTATGCAAGTAAAGTCCATTTCTTCCAATTTTTATCATGTTGGGCTCAAATTGTAGATTTTGTAACACTGCATATTTTTGTTATTTACACGTGACCTCTAAAGGCCAAACGTCAATGTAATATGCACCTTCGAAAATTCCATCTAGTCATAGCTTGGTCACTTTTTATGCCATTTTGGTCATGATGGACTCGAATTATAGGTATTGTAGTACTACACAATTTTTTTCTTTTAGTTTACATATAGCTTTGCAAGGTCAAAGGTCAATATCATTTGGACCTTTGAAATTTTTGTCTGGCCAGAAAGTGTTCAATCATTATCCGATTTTGATCACGCTGGACTCAAAAATTGTAGCTACTGTAACACTGCACAATTTTGTTATTTACTTGTGACCTTTAAAGGTCCAAAATCAAGGTCATTTGCACTATTGACATTTTCATCTGGCATTAACTCGGTCAATTTGTACCCAATTTTGATCATGTTGGGCTCAAATTGTAGCAATTGTAACACTACTCATTTTTACGTACACGTGACCTCTGAAGATCAAAAGTCAATGTCAACTGGGCCTTTGAAATTTTCATCTAGCCAGAAATTGGCCAATTTTTATCCAATTCTGATGATATTGGGCTCCAAATGCACCTATTGTAACACTGCATAGCTTTGTAATTTACAGGTAACGTCTAAAGGTCAAAGGTCAATGTCATTTGGACATTTGAAGTTTTCATCTAGCCATAACTCCGTCAATTTTTATCCAAATTTAATCATGTTGGACTCAAATCGTAGCCATAGTACTACTGCACATTTTTGTATTTACATGCGACATGGTAAGGTCAAAGGTCAGTGTCATTTGGTCCTTTGAAATTTTCATCCAGTCATAACTCAGCCAATTTCCATCCAATTCTAATCATGTTGGACTCATGAGGTAGAAATTGTAACACTGCACATTTTTGTTATGAACATGTAACCTCTCGAGTTCAAAGGGCAAAGTCATTCAGCCCTTGGAATGTTTCTTCTAGCCATAACCTGGTCAATTTTCATCTGATTTGGTTCATGATGGGCTTAAATTGTTGGCATTTTAACACTGTACATTTTTGTAATGTACATGTAACCTGTAAAGGACAACGGTCAATATCATTTGAACTTTGAAATTTTCATCCAGCCATAAGCTTAATGGAATGTGAAGTACCAAAGGACAAAAGTTGTAGCCCTAAAAGTTTACACTTTTGAAGGCACAGAGGCAGATTTGCTTTGAAGCAAATCTTCTTTTCTAGCTATGACTTGTGTCATGTAAGATCTATTTGAAATCATTGGGTCAAGTTGTCGTCGTTTTATCGTCCTCAATGTGAAAATGCATTTAATATATTACTCTACCTACCTTTTTAATTCCAAAAGTTTGGCTGGGTTGTGGATTTGATTTAAAGATTTAATGTCTTATTGAATTCCATTTCTGCCTGTTCATTTCAATGTACAAAACAATTGAAGCTGTTGTACGTGAAATTGTGAGGGGTATTGGTTTTGTAAACAACAACCCCACCCCCCGGGACTTTTGTATTGGTATTGGATTGTTTCATGCTGCTGGCTTTGCGTACAAATTAACTGAATAAGAGGCTTACCTTTATAACGTGGCTTTCATTATTTAGATTTTCAAAGCCCTTCTGGTGCGCTGCCTTTGGCATTGCCTGCGAAGTGACCTTCTGCCTATCAGCGAAGCTCTGCATCCATTGCGCCTTCACTGAGTCTGCTTCCGCAGGCAACTTCAGTCGCGTCTTGCATAACAAAATGGCAATTGTATGACAATTTTGATTGTTGATATTTTAAAAGTGAAATGTTCCGTAGTATTTATTTATGGTCGTGGTATGAATCATTCACCGAACAACTCTCCCTACAACAGTTAAAAGCTAAGATTTCATGCTCAAAATGAAAACGATAATTTTGTTTTCAGAGTTATTCTACATGCATGGCCTATTATCGTTACGTTTTTCTTTGTGTTGTTTGAAGGCCAAGCGGATACTTTAAAACGTGTTGACAAGTGACCTGATAATTTTGAATCTATATCTCTCTCTCTCTCTCTCTCTCTCTCTATCTCTCTCTCTCTCTATCTATCTATCTATCTATCTATCTATCTATCTATCTATCTATCTGTCTGTCTGTCTGTCTGTCTGTCTGTCCGTCCGTCCGTCCGTCCATCCATCCATCGATCTATCTATCTATCAGTGTGTCTGTCTGTCTACTTCCAGCAGAGTCTGCTCTTACAAGGGCCCAGCATACATCAAGACAATATAATGTGGTTCCATTTAGTGCTGGTGATGTAGCGACATGAATCGTGTCTGTAATTTAATTCACTGTGTAAACAGATACACAACTTTGCGTAAATGCAATTTTAAATTGCATACAATGATAGGAAATCAGCGGATCTGAACTCGTTGCATCTTAGCATAGTATGTAACAGTAATGACACATTCAATCGTATGACAGTGTGGCCAGGCAAACAAATGAACTTTGTCCATATACGACCGTCCTTTCTTCCGCACATTTACACATATTTGGTACACATTAAGCTGGCAGTATTTTGTGACTGCCAAATGTTATGCGTATTCAATTTAATCGTTATTCTGCGGCTATACACTCATTGATGAAGCAGTGTTGACATTTTGAATCCCACAAATAGCCCAGATCACCAAAGGTGCATTTTATATAATTTGATTTCTCTAATCAGGCATTTCTTCTTGTGTTTGGAATCTCGCGTTTGCTGTGGTACGGGGATTATAGAAATAACAAGAAGCATCAGAACAGTTATCCAGTTTGCAGAGGCTATCAGGTTAACGCAAAGAAGATGAATTTGAAACATTGCGGATAATTCTGCGTTTGAGCCCCTTTATGACACAACGAACACTTATCGTTGACACTCAATTACAACCTATGTCCTACATTTATCTTTATTGATATGAACACATTTGTATTTTAAAATGAATTATCAGTTATGCTAGCGTTTAAGTATCCGATGGTGTAAAATATTGATGTCTGGAAAATCTATGAAACTGAGACCCTTCTTCCATAAATGGCCCGTATGGCAGACATCTATCTCAGCTCTGATTTAGAAGCTCCATGCATTCACTGTGGGTGTCCTTCAAGGTAAGGATTATACCACCACAGCAGTTAATTGAGCGCTGGTTTAACGGCATTGGGCCAATAAAAATGGACAAAAAGATGCCTAGTGGTCTTACGGTCTAAGCGGAGTGCTGTTTCTATATAATGTATACGTTACATCACCAAGCTTTTGGTATAATCCAATCTCGATAACAAGTCAAACAATCCTGAGACAATATCCAGTGATCCTGCGTGCATAACATTTTGTCAGACAATAGTATACATTTCTCTATACTGCAAGAATGGGAGTCTTAAGGACCAATCTTTCGACAGTTGGTATCCCTCATTCAAAATCAATTTGTCCAAATGTTATATCACATTTAATTTACGATTATTACAATCATTGGAAAGACGATGCCCAAGACACAATACGGTTATTGAAACTAATATCTGAGATCACTCTTCTAAAATACCAGAAGTGCGCCACTTTCATATCGATACTCCGTGGATGAAGCAAACCAAATGTAATCTGATACTTCACTTTTTGATTGCAATCAGTGTTGGTTTGAGACACCCTGGCCAATGCTGATAAACCTATTGGCCAATATTTCCGTAGACACTATACATTTAGATGTCTGCAATTCTGTCCACATCAAATCTGCTGACTTTAATATTATTCTCCAAACTCTCCTTAAATGTACCATCATGGAAAATAATAAATTCGAAGATGTATATGAACAATCTGTTCCTTCATGTGGCAAAAACCTTGTGTTAAATTTTCTAGATTACCTTAGAGGCTTCGGCAGTTGATGTAGTTGTTTATAAGCAAAAAGTATAGTAGCTCACTGACAGTAAAATCACTTGATGTGATCTGGCAAAACGAAACTGAACCACATGCCATTCTATAGATTTTGCATTGTAATATTGGCTTGACATGAATTTACTTCTAAAGGCACACACACATACACACACACACACATATTATATATGTATATATATATATATATATATATATATATATATATATATATATATATATGTATATATATATTCCACAACGCAGGCTTTTGTCATTTCCCATGAACAAGCATGATAAGTATTCCTGCTGCTACTCAAGTGTTTAGTGGATGTGTGAATCAACCAGATTGATCGATTGATTATTTCCTTGTAAACAATATAAGCGCATTGCAAATATATATATATATATATATATATATATATATATATATATATATATATATATATATATATATATATATATATATATATATATATATATAAAGCGCAACGCCTTAGTTATTGCGTGGCAGATGGACGAAAGTGAAAGTTTTATGTGAGGTTCACATGCTGTCGTTATAAGGTCATCACAAATCAACTATGTCCCGGAACGCTGGTGTTTGTGATTACCGCGACGACGAAACCAAGAACAAGTCGATCATACAGAGACGCCAGAACTGATTTCAATATGTTCTGATTGTCCAATAAGTTATATAGAAAACACATAAACATAGCCGTGCTTGCAGACAGACGTTTAAAGCGTAGTGTGCACAGTTATGGTGCTCTACAGCAACACAGAGAGATCAAGCAGAACGAACTCCCAGTGCCACAGTGCTTTCGAAAAAGCGATCATGGAAGAAAACGCTGCGTTCTTCTTTTTTGTTTATACAGTATTAAACTTGTGCCCAATGTCCTAATTTTATGTGGCGAACCAATTGTTTGTCGCAGACACAAAGAATGCCTTTATTGTTAAGACGTGTGAGACGTTTTCAGTATGGACTTATTGCTGACTTACTATGTCAGTGCAAACTACGAATTAAGTCGAACTACGAAAAGATAACTGTCCAAAATTACATTACTGGTACTAGATCCATATTCTCTGCATAAAGACCTTCCATTCAAGTACCAAAATACCCATAGATACATTGCATATATTAGGCCATGCCTATATTTATTTTCGGCGTCCTGTGGACACATTGCGCCCCAATGCCCGC
>OZ026622.1:23434476-23457476 GCA_964020975.1 Hermodice carunculata | reverse complement strand
TGAGACAACTTATTGACTTAGTGCAAAATGTGGCACTGATAAAAAAATAATTCTGCAATGTGACTACTTATTTACTAAATTTGTTGGAAACAGGGGTGCCAATAAACATAAATGTGAAAATTCCAGAATGGATACATTCAACTGGTTTAACAGTTTCAGCCCTAGTTAGATCAAAGGATGTTTTGATCTGACCTTGTTCAGAATTCACATTCGTCACAAAGGAACGTTCATTTAAGTCTGAGAATGCCTTTATCCCCATATAAAAACAAACATCAGGCCAACAATTTTTATTAGCACGACTTGGCTACTGGAACAGTGAAAGTGCATCGCAAAAGGTGTTGACTCCACGATTTAGCACTGATACAGCTGAAATGTTCACCCAATGCAACACAAATATCCACGATATACCCGTACCAAGAAACCATGTTTGATGGTAATAGTAAACCATACCCCAATTATTTGTTTTTCAAATAAACTAAAACTTTGTCACGATTATTTCATCAAATGCAAAACCGTCGTCAGCTCGTCAGATAACGACCTACATATTTTCACTAGAGGGGCCACATTCTTTTCAGAGGAACATGAACGATTATACAAACTAGGTACAACCTTCAGTAATGGTGGTAATTATTAGTTTTTATTTATTTACAAGATAAAAGCGTCAGTAACCATGGTAATTATTTATTTTTTAACTAAATAATCAGGCTAATTTTTCGTTATAGCCTCTGATATTATATGTGTTAAGGGTTCCAATATGGCATTGTCTGTTTACCCTAAGGGCTCAGATACTTGAAATCTATACTGTTATATACATGAAAAAGGACAACGAAGCATATAAAATAATCAGGAAAATCAGCGACTTTAATGATGTAAACAATATAACGCATGTAGCTGCTCGGATGTCGTCAATAGATCAGTAATTGTGATGCAGAATCTGGTCGATATTTCCAGTGAAATGGGTTGAATAACCTTGTCACAAACGGTAAAATCTGTTGTTCCGACCACCCCATAATGCTACTTCCTATCTGTTACGACCGTCTTGTAATCCATACACTCAGATTCGTTTGTTTCGCAATGCTTTATTATTACACCCTGTCAAAAGCGACCTGCGATCGACCATCATATGCAGTTCAAATGTACTTCGTCATGAGACTTATTTTCCGCCAAGTCTCATTGTGACATAGGTAATTTTCCAACAGGTATTTCACACGGATATGGACGAAAGAAAATTCGTGAAAAGAAAAAAAAAAAAAAAAACAAGAAAAAAAAACAAAAACAAAAACACAACAAAACAAAAACAAGAAAAACAAACAAACAAACAAACAAACTATGTGTGCATTTGATACGTCTTAGCATTCGAACTACAAAAATAGCATTGAATATAATGAATATATGATCCACCTAGCAATAAGACCACTCGAGATCAATCATTAGGACCTCTGATTGGTCACACAAATTCATAATGTGCAAAAGATGCTACTATGTACAAAGAGTCAGTCTTTTGCCACTGTCTTTCGAATGTCCAAGTCACAGTTGTATCAGTCAGGTGCCATTGTAATACTAAGTAACTAGCCATATCTGTGAAAATTAAGACCCTTGAAGTGAAAACATACAAGTTAAGTCCACGGAAGTAGCAAGCAAGACAAAGGTTACTTTCCATAGGCATTTAAGCAAAACTGATCATTTTTCAGGAAATCCCGATATGTCTTTGCCGTTGAGAATTTTTATTGTGAATTTTTTTTATTCGATTAAAATCGGATATTCCATTATAGAGATATATCCATGAGACGCAAACACTTTGGAACAGAAACATGTTGCCAGGAATCAAGATCCACATGGTTGAGAAAAACTTAATATCAGAGGTTAACAAGGTCCATTGACTACCATGTAAACACTGAAGTTATATATATATATATATATATATGTGTGTGTGTGTGTGTGTGTGTGTGTGTGTGTGTGTGTGTAACTATATATATATTTTTTCAGATTGTATTGGGGCTAGAACTACTCAATTGGAGCATACGATAGACAGCGCATATGTTTTGGCAAATGACCCCAAATCTCAAAATGAACAAAATTTTCCAAAATCGGTTGAACGTTGCATTAAAAATACTTTCCTTTAAGAATGTCTTTGACGAAACAGGACAGGGTATTCTTATATTTCAGTAGTATAATTGCGTATCACATATCTTTGGATCTAGTATTTAATGTATCAATACTATTCCATGATAATTTAAATATGTTTGTGTTAAGATATGGGTATAAATTTGTTTCACAAATGGTACTGCAATATAATCTGCGCTGTCCGATTGATCCTTGTAATAAGAATAAATGCACCCATAGTTTATTTTTGCAAAAACTAAGTTATTCACATATCTTGTGTTATAGATTGGATTTCAGAATGATGCGTGGTCGGAAGTGAACTCATTTTTACTCAGAATTTCCGGCTGATGTCAATTGAAATGCAGTGGCAAAGGAGTGCGGACCTTTGTCAAGGGCAAAGATGAAATAAAATTCCCTGCTGCACACCTTTCCTGTCACGGCAAACTATGCGCCTTAGAAAAGAGTCCGCTAACCAGGTTTTCTTTGATGTCCATCTTGATTTTGCGTTGTCGTACTACTCACACAACCTGTTTTGTTGGATTGGATATATATATATTTAATATTACCTGATTTATGGTCATACGTCGGTGAAAAGTTTCCCCGCATGTGGATTTCGCAATGCCCGAGACTATGAATAACATCTTTTTTTTTTAAAGCGGCAATAGCTTACAAATTGTTATGATTTGCAGATAGATTAAACTCAGAGATTATATTGATTTTTATGAAAGTCTCATAATTATTTTCCAGTGCTATAGGGTAAATTTCCGATGTTGTATGGTCCCACGGGATTGCTCTTTGAAGCATGAAAGTTAAAACGCTATTCCCCAATGATAAGTACGCGGTTGCTTATTTATTTCCCGGACAGCAAGTTACAAGGGGGCAAGAGTAGATGGAAATTTAAGCGACAACAAAGCCATTTTACTCCCAGCTCGCATCCATTCTCTTGGGCAAATCAACATTGATTGGATTTGGGTACTTGAATATATTATGGGTTCAGATCAGAACCCATCTTTGAGGACGCTGTCTTGATAAGACTGACTGACTGTGGTCAAGACCCGTTTTTGAACTCCCCGTTTAGCATCGTAAAAGCATATGATTCTGTTAATACAAAGCCAATGATTGTTGTGTGAGGGATTTACTCGTTTTTTATACCACCAGAACCCTGTAATAGTGTGGTGTGACTTGCAATACTCGTTGAATTTTCGTCCTTGTCATGTATTCCTGGGACAAAATCATGCAAGCAATTTTGCCTCCCGCGTTGTTAAGAGTTAAACTAGAATTAGGAAAACGCCATTTGACGAAGCTATACGTACATTTATCAGGGAAAAGTTGTTCTAGTTTTACGACAATGTAGGGAATAACTAAAGCTGCACGTGTACAACTTAAAGTGATAATACGGTAGCGTAAATTACCGATATATATATATATATATATATATATATATATATATATATATATATATATATATATATGTATATATATATATATATATATATATATATATATATATATATATATATATATATACATACATATTCAGGATTCAGCAGAGGTTTGAATTCGACTGAATTATTTTCTCCGTTATATTCACACATTTGGTGGCATAGGAAACGTCTACAATGTACGTTTATTGTAAACTGGACTTAAAATAGATCAGTTAACATTCTTTAGGAAAGCCGTGTGTTTCTTGGTGGTTGAATTATCTATCTATAAGGTATTTTGAAGTGAGATGGGCCCTCTGTTTTTCTTCGAAATAGATATAGTTATTCTTTGATTGAATTATTCGTTTTTCTCACTATTTTCCCATGACCAACCCTCGCTGAGCCAAGCTGTTGCCCTGGTGCGTGCCACCATCATCGACTTGCCTACAATTTTAAAACAAAACATTTTTCGTCACCAAAAAATGGGGAAAAAAGCATTGAAGCAGATGACAGTTTGGATTCATGTGCTTTTGGGCAATTTTAGTTGGGACGTGGAAAATGGTTGCGATTCAACTTCTGAGATCACACAATTGTCTTCGTCGTTTTCTTATTATATGATGTTATACCCTACTTTCATTTCCAATTCCTTGTTATTCATAAATGGACACCTTTACCCTTATATGCACTTCAGTGCAATAACAAGATTTTCTGCTTGTAACCCTTTCGGGTACTGGACTATTGCTTTACCCCCAATAAGACTACTCTTGATAGATATACAGTTACCTGTCAGGGAACATTGGAGACCTCATGCGCACGTATAGGGAACAATTTTGAAATTTTACGCAGCTGTATGTCAGACATATGTACATGTATCGTAACCCTGGGGTGTGTCATGTTACAATTAAGTGGGGCCACTGTCTCTAGCTGTCACAGTGAGGCATACTTGTACTCTAGGCTTAACTTCTTTCTTTTTTCACTGTCTGATCATGAAAATCAAAACAGAATGAAACGGTATGTCATAAAGGTAAACTAGATTATGAAATTATTGTAACATTAACATATCAAACTACTATCAATCATTCAACTTCCTTGCGCTTTGACACGGAGCAGTTTGTTAACCGGGGGAAGGAGGTTGGTGGTGTCCATGTGGCCTTTTGCCAACCCTGAAACCATGGTTTTTTACAATGGGATTAATAGGACGTGAACACCCTGATATCTAAATCTGGATCTGAACATTTTTGGCATTTTGGACACACAGATTTCAAATTTTGGCCAGCAGCCCGACATGGAGACAGGAAACCTTGCAGGCCTATCAAAGTATATGTCAGGCCTACGTATATAGCAGTGTATGTAGTGAAGCCAGGTAATTAGTTCATGTGTCTATGCCACTGTCATATATCTGCAATCCATCATTTTCTCTGCGATTCATGGACTATCATATACACAGAGGTCAGGGCTAGCATGTATGTGTAAAATGCTGTAAAACGCTGTCAAAAGCTGAGTTATCTGCAATCGTAATGGCCATCTAGGCATATTTATTATGTGCATTTAGCCTATGACATTTTGTCTTATGCACTGTTTGGGAAATCCAGTACAAACATTTACTAGGCATGTCACGTGTGGATACATGCTGCAGTGGGTGTACATAAGAACACTGAAGAAGGAATCTGGGTCAATGATATCCATATACCGGTACCAACAGCCTAAGTAAGTGAACCTTAACGCAGTTTTACTCCTTCATATAAGCACATTTCATGTAGCTGCCGCAGAGTTCAGCAGATATCCATACATACATACATACATACATACATACATACATACATACATACATACATACATACATACATCTCGAGGGTAGCGTTAGCTGAATACACGGGCTGATCTTACAGCCCTCATGTCTTCGTTAATGTAAGGAGGGTGATAAAGCAAAAGTTAAGACGTTTAAATATTCTGAATAATAGTTTCCCTTTTTTCATGCACGTTTATCCTTTTCTTAATTTTTTCAGTACCAACTGCCACTTAAGTCAAACATCTTAACACGATCTGCTCTGAATCATTATAAAAGTGATAGATTTATGTTCCTTGTAAAAACACTCTTCATTCAAGTCCCAGCATGCCTAAAGATACAGAAAATAAAATAGCTGAGGCCAACAGCTGACCGGCTGGCGCTTTGCAAGCTGTTGACTCGGTCTAAAATGTGGCGCTGAAAGAATTAATAAAGGGGGTATCAAAGTAGCCCTAATGTCAAATTCCCACCTCATCCTTCAAATGAAACCCAGTTAGCGGTTCTAACCACCGACATAGTATTCAGCGTATTTCCAGGATAATTAGTTGCAAAATCCAACACCAGATAGCACTTTATTGAACAGAATGAGACCTGCTTCTCGTGGCCTTCCTGATCGATTATTTGTGGTAATGCATGGCTGGAGGACAGGGCATTTCTCAAAGCATGATGACTGGTGCGATGAATAGTGTTGTTTTGCCGTGTGTGCAAAATCCCCATGCATGCCACAAATTAGTGGACTCAGCATAAAGGGTAAGTCAGCACCATATAGCAGCACCCTGGCAGACCCCCCCCCCCAAAAAAAAAAAAAAAAAACAACCCAAAAACAATCAAACAAACAAACAAACCAAAAAACAAAAACAAAAACAAAAAACAAAACCAAAAAAAAAAAAAAAAAAAAAGAAAAAAAAAAAAATCGAAAACAAAAAAGAAAGAAAAAGGAGAAAGAACTCCCGCCCCACCCACCCAACCAAAGAACATGAAAGAAAAGACACCCCTTATTGAAATGGATATTCTGAACTTTTCATTTACATGTTATTCCGATTTAAAAATAGGTTGGATCTTCGTTTGTCAGGAGCATCATTGAAATAATCGCCGCGAATGTTACGTACCTCAAATTACCCTACACTCACGCATATATTTACGCATAGCTTCCTTTTTAACCCCAGGGAAAAAGCAACAGCAAATACAGTTTACCTTTGCATAACCGCATTGGCCTCTTCGCAATGCACAATTACTCTTGGTGCTATTTTTACTTTTCCACGGCTTCATAAGCCTTAACGTGTTATCAACTGTTTTCATATTTACCGTAACTTTTTAAATAAAGTTAAGGCTCCCTTTCAGAGTCAGCTAATTGCCAGAGAGTCATAGAGTGCATTACATACCGGTACACAATCCAGGAAACTTTTTTTCTGGCTCCTGCTAGTTTGCCGATTTTGCGAGCATACTTAAAATGCGAGCCTATCCCACCTCACTTAAGATCACACAACTTTCAGTATCAAAATCGATCGATCAGCGCTACCCGTAAGATTATTGTGAAGCGGCAACGTCAGTGGAATTCAAATTCATTCAATCGAATTTGGCAGGATTGTCATGCACAAATCAACCACGTGGCACAACGGTTCATGGTGGCGGCCATGTTTGTTTAATGCGGTGTTTTTTAAACAGCAGCTTAGACACCCTTGAAAACTATTTTTTTCCCGTGGTGACGCGAGCCTAACCTCATAGAATCTGCACGCCACCTGTTAACAGTTGTTGTAATCATCAAATGCTGAAAGTGTATAATGTTTGTGCATAAAAAAGGGATAAACTTGTGAACCATTTTATCGACTCTTTTGTTTCTCTGTCTACGCCATTAAGTGACAATGTTCAGCATTCGGCATATCTTTGAAGTACGAAAAGCTGAAATTCGAAATTTTCACGTCTTAAGGTGCACTGAAGGGCAAAATAAACAATGACCTTTGTTTCTTAAGAATTTGGAGACGCACGGACTTCGACCGTGCCTGCCCGCTTCCTGTGTGTATTCAGAATGTGTCCTCAAATTAATTCACGAATGCACCAGTTGTTAGAATTTATTAATCTACGTGTCACTCGCCGCTTGCATGGATAGCGCGTCCTAAATTCAATTCATGAACACTTGCTGTAAATAAAGCACGTTCTTGTAATGGAGCCCTCGTTCTCCAAATGTACTAACGCAATCTGTAATGTGGAGCATGTATGCCCTAAATATTCAAAAGTTCATGACCGCAGGCTCTTCTTAGAAATCACATGCTGGAAATTAAATCCGGCGTCCTGTAATTTCGAGCGCATGTGCTCGGCTCCTATTACAGCATGTGGACTGAAACTTACACTTAATATTTAATACGTCTATCAAACAACCAATTAGAAGACCTAAATATTGGTATGTGCAAATATCGCAAGCAAGGACATATAAACTCCCGTTACCGTTTTACTTTACAAATTTGCCGCTGTAAATATTTCGTTTCCATTATGAGCCCACTGTGACGAATGTTATATGTAGGTAGGCCTTAGCCTACGTGTATTGCCCGACTGGTTCTGCAGAAAACTTGTTATGCGTGGATAAAATACGTACTAAAGGACATTGAATTGCAGGCATTTGCTTCATAAATCTGTTGGTCTCTATCAGTTTGTTTTCGAAAAGACAATTTCTGATATCACAGGTAATAAGTACAAAAATCATCCCTGCGCTCTGGTTTCTGAACCATTCTATTTTAAATTATTTGTACGCAATTAACAAGGGTTGTACTATTACTGACCCTGATTTGACAAATGCGCCTTTTGCTTCGAATTTCCCTGGGCCAGTTTTCTGATTACATATTCATGGTGGCGGGGGATGATTTTGTCGCGACATATATTCATGAGGTCTCATGTATACTCAGATAACAGACGAGCCAGGTAAATTAAACAAGTGGGTCTATCAATTTTCTAAATATCGCATTTCACGGAAACGGTGTAATTGTATCGAAACTGTCATTTGGATCCATCCATTTATGGTTGAAATTATGTCTATAGTATTGAAGATGCTATTTCAAAGGTGGGGAATTGATTCAAGCCACTTTTGATTGATCTTGTCATGTTGACACCTGTCTCAGTTCAGGGATATATATATATATATATATATATATATATATATATATATATATATATATATAGATAGAGAGAGAGAGAGAGAGAGAGAGAGAGAGAGAGAGAGAGAGAGAGAGAGAGAGAGAGAGAGAGAGAGAGATTGATAGTAGTCGCACAGACAGAGGAGCCGCATTCGGTTAGTTGTCTTGTCATGGAAATGCATAGTTTGGTGTTTTGAGGTACTTTAATTGTGTACTTTTGGTGTCTGTACATGCAAAATTTTCACTACGCTGCGGTCTCAGGCCACTCTAAGGTCAATTGGGTATTTCATGAGCCGGAGACTAAGAATTGCTCTTGTTTCCATTTCGTTTTTATAATGACGGGTATTAGTTAACCTAAGGCCACAGAACAGTGCTGATGTTTACGGGCATAACATAGGCCTACAGTGGTAAAAGTATAAGAAAGTATTAGTATTTACTAAAATACAAACATGTTGCAGTGAAAATTTTGTTTTAAAATTATGATCAGTTCAGCTGCTTTACACGGTAAACCGACCAGCACCAACACGAACTCCCCTATTTGAGCGACATATTTGGCCTGGGCTTGAATGGTAGATCAATGCCAAGAACACGGGAATTTAAATTTGATTTATTACAGTACCGTTTAAACGTCTTGTTTGTAAAAACTAATGTATTTGAGCCACGAATTATTGGCGAATTGAAGAATGTAGGCATCCACAATTTGTTGTAGTTTTTTCTGTTTAATGAGCATCTATACCCTCATGCAATAGTTTGCTGAGCACACAAAACATCTCCTCTGGACAAGCAATTATAATAACGACTGTTTATCCTAATGGATATATAACCCATAGATATAAATTAGGTATCAAAAGCCCAAAAGGTGCAAATCTGACTACTCCAATGATTGTTAAAGACATTTATAGTTCTACCATTCAACAACAAACGCGGGGACTCCATTCATAAAAAAAAAATAAAAATAATAAAATAAAATTTAAAAAAAAAGGGAAAAAAAGAGGGGGGGGGGGGGAATCACACAAGAGTTTGGCAACACTTAGGCCAATATGTATGATTTGGTAAATATAGAAGGGAGCTTTATTTCCCGAAAATACTCATGCGCTGAGTTTACTCAGCAACAAAACAAAACAAGACAAACCAAAACAAAACAAAAAAAAAAAAAAAAACGAAAAAACAAAAACAAAAAAACACAAAAACCAAAAAAAAAACCCCAAAAAAGAAAAAAAAACCAAAAAACAAAAAACAATTAAAAAAAAAAAAAACAAAACAAAACAAAACAAAACAAACAAACACACACAAAAAAAGAAAAGAAATAAATTAAAGGAATAAAATTAAATATACGCACCTTAAGATTCCAGAACAAAGCACATTTGTGGATATGTATGCAAAATGAAACAAAGGAAAGCAGTACCAAAAAAAAAAAAAAAAAACAACAAAACAAACGACAAAAAAAAAAAAAAAAAACCAAAACAAAAACAAAAAACAATTTAACAATTTGGTGGGATTACAATGAGGTTTATGGAGTGATAAGTTTCTAATATGACTGTATGGCCGTGATGTTTTTTTTTTTTTTTTGCTTTTTTTTTCTGGTCAAAAGAACAGTCAAGGACTTCACTTCCACATCAACATGCTTCAAGTATCAATTAAAAAGCAACAAATGAGGGAAACCTTTACGTACACTCAGTTTAAATATCTTTAAGTGGGCATTTCCAAATCTTTTTAATTGACGTAATATGCTGACAGAGTTAGTAACTCAAATGAGGACAAAAGTACTGATGCGGAACTTGTGATGCCTATTAAATCAAAGAAAAACGAGAGGGACCTAGGTGATTTGTCAATACACATAATACTTATGGGTGCAAGATTGCGCAACACCAACAGACAGAGCAAAGGCAGACAGACATAGAGACACACACATGTATATATATATATATATATATATATATATATATATATATATATATATATATATATATATATATATATGTATATATATATATATATACATATATATATATGGTGGAAAATAGTAACGCAGGTTTAGAATATCAGAGGGGTGTGTCGTCTGAATTCCCTCCTGTGGAACACGGTTATTCTTTGGTAACCAATGACGTGAAAAAAACATGGTTATTTTAATGACAAATGTTCCCTACATATTAATGAGGCTGCTCTTACTGCAGTGTCGTACCTTTTTCGGTCGATTTTTATAGATGTATCAATGTAGACAGACAAATGGTGAAAGATTGCATTTTCCCTCCTGAAGGTACTCAAAGCTAGTGGCTTGAAAGATATCACCCAAAACAACTAAGGCTGCTCTTACTGTAGTGTCGTATCCTTTTCGGTCGATTTTTATAGATATATCAATGTTGACAGACAAATGGTGAAAGATTGCATTTTCTCTCCTGAAGGTACTCAAAGCTAGTGGCTAGAAAGATATCACCCAAAACAACTAAAGGTTTGCTTAGTTTTTATCAGTAAAGCACTTTGTATGATCTTGTGCAAGTCGCTAAAAGGGCATCTTATCCGGAAAAGTGCGAATGTAAGCGCCTTACAAACGCACACACACACACACAAAAGAAAGCATGCAACTAACAAAAATATCTGTCCCATATATCTCATCTTGTTGTGTCAGTAAGGTATTCGAAAGATGGGTTTTCAAATTCATTTTTAATCACTGCATTGAAAATAATATAATCATAACATTTCAATCGGGCTACCAAAGTGGGGATTCTCTTGTCTCCATAATATCAGACATTTACGACATGGTAAGTGAAGCAACGGATGGAGGGGAGACCGTCAAAATTTGATCGTGTATGGCATGAAGCTCTCCACCATAAGCTTCATTCAATAGTTATTAGACAAAATTTACTCGTCTGGTTCCAAAGATATTTGGAAAACATACGCCAGCGTATTGTAATAAATGGACAATCATCATCTGGGCAGACCATAACAGCAGGTGTGCCCCAGTGGTCGATTTTTGGACCTCTACTATTTTTGATATATATTAATGGCACATCAAATAGAGTGGAGTCAAATGTTCGATTGTTTGCCGACGACATGTCGCTCTTTGTCATAGCTGATGAGGAAGGACAACAGATGGCCACCTTCACCCATAACGGCGATCTTTCTGCTATATCAATTTGGGATGATCAATAGTTCATCTGTCTCTATTAAAACCAAACCATTCTCTATGAGAATGTATATGTAAAAGCAATGAAACGTGTTGACTGCCTTCAGGGCATGAAATTCATACGTGGTGGAAAATCCCCAAGGAAAATATACCTGGTATTTTTACGACCCCTCCTGGAATCAGGCTATATTCTGGAGGCAAATGTTCCCTGAAATGCTCCAATAAACTCGTGCAAATACAGTTAGAGGACGCGTGTTGTAACCAGTGGTACTCAAACCACAAGTAACGGGTTATTTTGTTAAGACACAGAATGGAAACCGTTGAAAGAGAGAAGACAGAAACATAAATTATCACTTTTTCTCAAACTTTTCAATAGTTTGGCTCTTGAGGATTTGTGAGACAGTATTCCAGGGTTTATTTCCAGCAGTGACAACACAGTTCAATGTAAAGGAATACCCTTAATATTCTGTAAGTCCAAACAACATAGTAAGTCCTATTTTCCTTTCAATATTCACTTAGATCACACAAGGAACTCCGTACCAATTCATGTTATCAAAAGTGGAATCGTAACAAGAAACATAAAAAAAGACTTACTGAGATCGACATCTAAATGTGTTTTAACTGTTGTCCTGTTAATGACCTTATGTTTCAATGTGGGTTGACAGTCTCTAAGGTCTGCTTGCGGAGCATCGGCGCTAAGTGTTATTCATTTTTGACTGAATGCAAAGAATATAGCACACTTCGCATAGAAAATTTGGGACCCTTTTAAGAAGAGATCATTGTAAACACAGAATTTATCTTATTTGGTGATGCAAACAAATCGACAGAATGGAATGTAAAGCTATCCAGCTATAGTAGCATCTGCCGCCCCCCAGGGCTCAATACTTCGGCCTCTGCGTTTCAGTAATTATATAAAAGTTTTTCCTTTAGCCTCTTCAGTTATGACATGCATTATTTATGCTGATGATACGACAATATTCAGTACTCTTAGTATTTCTGGAAAGTTAATGATAACAACATTCGTAATATAATTAATTTTACGCTAGACAAAATTGGCCGGTGGGTAAAAGTTAACAAGCTAGCCCTCAGTATAATAATAATAATAATAATAATAATAATAATAATAATAATAATAATAATAATAATAATAATAATAATAATAATAATAATAATTATTATTATTATTATTATTATTATTATTATTATTATAATTATTATTATTATTATTATTATTATTATTATTATTATTATTATTATTATTATGATTAACTCATGCTGTTTTATAAATCATTTAAGCAAGAGAATGTGCCTTCTATCAAAATGGAAAATATATATCTATACCTTGTAGATGAGTTCAGCTGCCTTGGCCTTGTTCTGGAAATACATACGAGCTCGAACAAACACACTCAAAGAGTTACATCTCTTTACACTTGTCCTGAATATATTTAACAATTGCCTTTTCGCGAACGCGTTTTTGCCATATAGAATTCACTGGTCACGTCTAAATTAATATCTATAACCTGAGGTCACCAATTTAGTAGGCTTTTTTCGGTTCCACAAAACGCCGTAAAACAATAATTCAAAGTAAATATAACGCACATACTGACCCAATCATTAAACATATGACATTGATAAAACAAGATCTTGAAAAACACCAGCTATTAAAATTCTATGCCAAATTAGTAATGAATCAACTTCCTTATTCCTCTCAAAAACCATCAATAGTTCTGGCTACTGATGTACATAACCATACTACTAGAGAAAAACACATATTAAATGTACACAAATGTCAATCACAGTTTTGGTTAGTTGTGTATTCGGCATGAATTAGTGTGCTATCTCAACGAAATACCATGCCATATTAAAGTACACTTGCACAGTGTAAGATGTTTCTGTTCATACTCCAAATAATACTTTATAAATTGTTACGATGCTGAATTTCAAATAAATAACTACTACATGTAGGTCTGTAATCCATTGGAATGATGCTTTCACTATACATAAGTTGAAAGTTTTTACAATTTTGCTGCCATGCATGTACGTTCAAAGTAACCACATTATGTGTGAAATTCAAAGTCATTAGTGAAGTGACAAAGGTAAATTCCTAATCTGATTTACCGTTATTTTTACTGGCTCGCGTGATGGCAATTGACCAATGTCCCCATCCACATTTCTTATGAAATAAAATGTTTAAACTCTCTCTCTCTCTCTCTCTCTCTCTCTCTCTCTCTCTCTCTCTCTCTCTCTCTCTCTCTCTCTCTCTCTCTCTCTCTCTCTCTCTCTCTCTCTCTCAATATATATATATATATATATATATATATATATATATATATATATATATATATATATATATATATATATATATATATATATATATATATATAAAGGGTAAACGACCAAACATTACCCCTGATTTACGCTAATTTTGGGGGGCACGTTTAATTGTCTCAAATGGCTATCCCAGGACGATGCACTGCGCATCAGCAAAAGGAAACTTCACCTGTTGCCCTGTTCTGCTAAAACTAATATATCTGATATTAGTGACATGCTCAGGGTTCCTGTCGTCAATCTGAGACTCATGAATGGAGAAATATCACAATGATCTGTGTAAAGGCACTTCTAAGGGAACATATGTGTTTTGCTCACGCCGACAAAATCCGAGCCAAATAAGATTGTACACACTGTTTCAACGAAATTGTAAGGAGATATATCTGGTTTGTGGCCACAAAATTGAAAAGGGAGATCAACAAAGGGCACATTGTGATTCAATGAGCAGAAGGCATAAATTTTCACTGCAGAATTTTTATTTAGGCCTTATGTTTGATGAAAATAATCGTTCGGAGCACGACGCTATTAATATGGATTAGTCCTATACATGGGCTATTACTTTGACAATGACAACTGCTGGGCCTAAATCTATGAAACCCAGGAAAGCAAAAACCTTTTAGGACTCTAAATGAAAGATTGACAGTTGTGACAGAGTTAAAGGCGAAATCATGTCACGAAAAATAGCAGTCAAAACCACAGTTTGCAAGGACCACTTCACAGGATTGAGTTCGTAGGAAACCTGGCCTCGTGGCAAAGCTAGGTCACCCGGCAAAGCTGTTTATGCAAGAAGAGTAATCTCGTGGGTAGTAGCCTATGCCTTTACTCGTGCTCGAATGGGTCTGGGAGTTGGTGATGTCGAAAAGTACGAAAGTACGAAATGAGAAATAAAAAATTTGAGGAAGTAAATGTGTCAATAAGAGATAGAGAAACCTCAATCTACGACAAGCACACATATAGACCGAAGCAATGACATTCGGGAAGAGAAAAGCTTTATTTTATCAAGTGCATTGGGAAAAGAGCCACATGGGCTCAAATACATTAAAACACAGACTAAAAAGACCAGACATGAAGATCTAAAAAAGAAGAGGTTCCACAACGCTTGGGTAATATGGTATGTCTGTGCATTTTTTGAAAAGATGATAGTTGGAAAACCCCCGAAGAAGGTTGGATGTGTCCAATGTTGAAATGCCATGAGACGTGTGTTGTGCCTGATAAACTGCAAGGGCATTTCATTTGTTATGTTTGCAAATCTTGGCTTTGCATGAGGAACAATGTTTGCATTCAGGCAGGCCGCAAATATTTGTCTTGAATATACTGCCGAGTATGTTTAGGGAAGCCCGACGAAGACTGGATCCAATGTGTGCTCAATGATTTAAGTTTTGGTATGCGAGATGTGCAGTGGATAACATAGTGCAACGACGTCGACATTTCATTTCCAACTTACACATTGCTTAACTTTTGATAAGGAAACCATATATACCGATTCACCATGGAGCCATTTTTTAATGTTTCTGTTTTTACTAAGAATAAATACTTCTCTTATTTTCTCGATTCGTCAAGGTTCCGACGAAGTGTTTTTGTTTGTAGAGCTATTTTATACAGATTACTATAATGCTGAATTCAAATCGTTTGTCTTCATTTTCTTGATTTTTCAAAACTCCGATTCCTTCTTTATGGTACCTTAATTTTTTCGTTTAACGCAATCTTCGTCTTCTTCCTTTTTATTGTTGTCGTTGAAACATCATGCAGCACCGTTTCCATAAAGACGAGGTATCACAGTTAACGAGAACGGGAAGTGTCATTTCCCACAAGACTTTAACTCACAAGTCCTTTTGATAAAAAAATTGAACAAAAAAAATGATTATTTGAAAAAAAAATAACTAGTAGATCTGTTTTTGTCTCAAATAATCGGATAATATGGCGAACCTGAAGTACAAAAATAACCAACACTAGGCTCATTATACAGAACGTAGGACCAGTGACATCTGTTCCTTTAATCCTGCTCATCATATGGCTGGGACCAGTAGAACCATCTTTCAATCAAGCGTTCGGCCTCACTCTCATGCACCTTAGGGTTTTATTTCTTAAGCAAGGAATAGCGGTACAACAAGTGAAAGCGAGATAACCTGCGTTACATCCTATGCAACTCATTTATCTATGTAGCTAATTAATTCGACGTAGAACACTCTACACTCCCACTCGCTATAGCTAACAAAAAATGAAACTCGTCTTACATAGATAACGCGAGCTACAGTAAGAGGTCACGTGATCAATTTAAGGACGTGTGCTGTCTCAAAGGCGCTGGAACGCCTGATTATAGGAGACCTGGTAATATAAAAACCCATGTCCGTGAATAAGGGAGGTGCACTCAAAATCAGCATAATCGACCTATCGCGCCTTTGAAATTGGGATGATATAAATTACTAAGCAAAAACTCTTTTTAAAGGCTGTAAACTAAGGACATTTAATTTGTCGTTGATTGATTTTAATCGTTAAAAGGAAAGCCTTAAACGGTAATGTTTGCAATTTGAGAATTAAATTCTACCAGGAAGATCCAATTTTAACTCAGTGTGTTTAACGTTTGTTCTGTCACTTGATTTGAAAAATCCACCTGTACTCTACAGAAGGATTGTGAACATTATTCATCAAAAATTGCTTCTTCATTCACTTTAGGTGGGATGCGTGTGAGGTTTTTTTGCCCGTATCGACCATTGTACGAAAGAAAGCAACAGTAACACAACATCCGTGTAGTTCGAGAAAAAAATCCAACATCTTAATGGGCCATAACCAATTCAGACACCCCGTCACTGTTTGTGTTTAAGATTGAACATTCAGCACTTCAGCGGCAATATAAATTCATTAATGGGTCATCAGCGGGAAGCCATGAAGCATGTTTCGCAGGCTTATCCCCCTTTTTTATTCGTAGATAGTTTTTTGTGATGCCAGCTGCTTGTCTTCACTTTATATTTGGCAAAGAAAATCCTTTAAACCCGAAAGAGGACTAGCATAGAAATAAATAAACAAACGCATAATGCAACACAACTTCGGGCTTGCATTGGCAAAATCGAGTGAAATTATTTGAACAAAGTGGTACTCATATATATGTTTGGATTTAAGTCTAAAATAGAAGCTTTCTGATTGGTCATTTTTTTATTTAAGTTTATTTTTTTAACCTAATTTCAAAATTAAATTATCACGAATACCAATATATTTACCAATGACGGACAAAACCGGCAAGTTTCAAATTTCAACTGAACCTAAGCCAAGAATTCCATATACATTAATCACCCTTCTCACAGAGGGGACACCAAATATACTCTAACCAATATATGATAAACACCATGCCTTAATAAAGAGTTTGATTATTCCCCTGATATTTTCATGTGTTTAGTCCTTAAGTTATCGATAGGAATTTGATGGCACAATGAGTCACCTTTGGAGTGCACATCAAACCTGAATATGTTGGCCTGTCACTGTTAATTGTGTCCGGCGTGACTTACAGAGATTGAATCACAGTATGTACAGTAATGACATATCTTATATATGGGTGCATGCCAATTAGATTTCGTTTCATTCGTTGAACCATTTATGTTCACAATTATTATATGCACCCATATGCACCTGGATTCGAAAAAGTATCAAACTGTATATATCCATTCCTTGGATGGCCATGCTTGATCAGTGTTGTTCGAATTAATTTGTCAGTTTTAGTGGTTTTAATTGTAAACTTTACATGCAGCTGCGCTCTCTGATTGTGGTAGCTTAAAGACCTGTGTTTAACCGGAAATGACACAAGATACATTGAGTGAAGTATTTACGGTTATGGCTTGACCAAAATGGGTAATTATTATCTGTCTGCTGGCGTCAGTATTGGATCTTATTGTAGAGTAGCTGTTAGCATATGACACTCTCCATGTCCTTTACAGTCATATATATATATATATATATATATATATCTTTGTGGGAACAATTATCTTATGCAATATGTTTGTGAACCCCCGTGTCCATTTGCGCAATTGGCATTAATTCCAATCTTTATAGAACATGTAGCATACCCGGGCATATTAAAAAACTTTGCTATTTTATTGATATTACAGATTTGGTTCCCATCTGATTTGGAGGGTAAAACCATAATATTTCCATACCTGCCAAGTCTTACTATTTAGCAGTAATAATTACTCTTTGTGAGGTAAAATTTTCATGAAATAGAGTAAAATTTGATAAAAATAGTAAAATATTACGATTTTTAAGAACAACTTTTCTTGAATAATTAATATGAAAATATCACTGATTACAATTTTTCACAAAAACTATTACTATTTTGGAAATTATGGGGTTGGCAGGTATGTATTTCTACATGTCCTGTGTCTGTCAAGACTTAGGGTGTTAAGTGAAAGGGGCATCACCAGAGATAATGCCTAGTGGACTTGACACTGTTGCAATTATTATGAACTTAAAGTATTATCTTATGTTCCAAATAAGAATCAGAATGTTTTCCTTGTGGCTGAACTGTGTTCCATAAAAAGGTAAGGGTTGAAGAAATGCAAAGATTTTTGGTCAAATATAAAAAGCTAAAAATATCGATACTTCATTAACAGAATAAGCATATGAACTTTTAGCGAAGATTTTTAATGATCCCACTGCACGAAAGTAATGCCTTATACTATAAAAATAATGACTGCATAAACGAAAACGTTTAAAAGTGGGGTAACATCATCTTTCGTTTGCTACTTGGAACGTTGTTAATAAAGACTTTTCATTCCCAAAATGAAATCGGTTCTCGCGAAAATCACAGGGCATAATCTCGTTATTTTTGGTATGCTTTTTGCAAAAAGGATGTACAAATGATACATTTGAATGCTTGGAAAACCCACATGAATACTATTCCACTTCGGTCAACCCGAAGGCGGGAGTGCTGAACATCTCTATGACTATTTAAGGTCATATAATTGAGATGCTATGCATATAGAAAGCTTTATATCTAAGACAAGAATTAGTTTTGAGTGACCACTTACGAGTAGCACTTATAGTTAAGTGTTGGTCAAATGGACTGGACATACCCAATGAACATATGCCTGCTTTCCAAGCAATGCTGGCTAGCAACGATACGCATATTGTCATGGGGTACTACTCTCTGTTAAAAAAGGAACCACGTTTCTCTACAACCAAGTGTTGTTAATATGCAACCTCCTATGATGCCTTTCTAGCCCTATCTGATAAGGGTAATTAGCCTCTTGATCAACCAATTAACTGTCACCCAAGCCAGCGGTGGTTGATTGACATCCACTGGTCTGATCAAACGAGACAGCAACTTGAGTCAGATAAGTCTAGATAGGAGCTGCAGGAGACTGCATTATCAACATACCTTGATTGTAGACAAACAATACCTCTTGGACCATTTTTGCTAACGGAGAGTAGGACAGCATGTAAACTGAATAAAAGATTAAATGATAAAGGGTTTACATTTATTTAACGAAGATTGTATATTGCCCTGCTCGGGTCTATTTCAGGGCTGGATCGTGGACCGAGACTGAGTGTACCTGTACCATTCTTTGTCTTGTTTTTGTTTTGCTTTATGTATTTATTTACTTATTTATTTTTGTTGTTGTTTCTGCAACTACAGGTGTGGTAGCACATGTAACGTGTAACAGTGGCTCCATAGTATAGATGTGACTACTAGGCCAGCTTTATGTCCATTTTATCTATCTTGTCGGGCCATTTTTAATTTAAGCCCTTAAAGCAATATTTCCCTGATGCAACTTTAATATTTGTGCTCAAAGTTACGGAAATAATGTTAAACAATGGTTTATATTATCTGAACATGAGTAACATGATTCTTGATAACAACAAATTGTGTCCCCGTAAAACACCTGGTTAATCACTATTACTCATATGTATCACATAATGTATTTCAACGCAGGGTTCTAGGCATGAACCCACTGCTGTTTGGACCTATGCTGCTGAACCACACGATGAGGCTTATCCTTGTTCATTTAAGTTCCTCTCTGTTGACAGCAGGTGGCGTTTGTCTTAGGGAATGTGTACAATTATTTACACAATTACGACTTCTGTGGTGATTGGCAGGCAAAAGGTTAATCAACTTGTTGAACGAAACTTTTTTGAGCTAAGATGGTACTGAGGGATGAAAAGGTTGATCACGTTGCAAAGCAAGTCTCATCAAGTCATCTGGGAAATACACACCTTTTCTTCATTATAATTTGCAAAAACCACTTCAAAGTGACTTTCTATATATAACCTCATCCAATCACCGTAAGGACGAGTTAATCGAAATTCCATGATCAAATTACTTTTTTTATCGCCGAACCGTAATTAACATCCACAGTAAGTGATGGCATCTTATTAAATTATTTCAAATCAACTGTGATTATGTTACGCTTATGGTAAAATGTAAAGATGCGATGCAAAAATATAGCCGTATTATCTTACGCAAACCCAGGGATAAGTGTGTGTTCGTGTGTGTGTGATCATCGTTGGCAGTTAATAGTTAACATCTGTTTACCTTCTCCTCACAGTATTGCGTCATATTTGTGTTTGTGAGTGTTGTATGTTCTTCAGTTCCATGAAAAGAACACACACACACACACACATATATATATATATATATACTTATGCGCATACTCGTATACATATACACGTGCGTTCGCACACACAGGCGACCAAAATATAATGATGTGGTGGTATGTCTCAGGGAGAGATGTGACAAGGATCTTGTATTGATAAACCCTCATCTAGAGATCTAATCTGCACTCACACAGACTATATCAAAGTTTTTGGACTGTTCCTAATTTTCCCAGCCTATATATTTTCTGACTCTGAAAAGTACGTTATGTATGTGAATGTGTGGAGACAAACATTTTCAAAGATGACGAGAGGTCTTTATTATCGAGAAATAGAGCCGGATAAAAAGTGCACAGAAAAATGCATAAAACATCGTATGTCCTGAATCAATTTTAACATGCGGGAGTGATATAATGGGCTATAAATTTATTTTTATTCGGTGCTCGAGTTTTTGGCCTCCAAGATCCAGTTATCGATATCTTTTCTAAAAAAAAAAAAAAAAAAAAAAAAAAAAAAAAAAAAAAAAAACTGGGCGCAGGCAAAGGGTTCATAAATACTGAAATGACTATGTATATGTACAGATGTCAATGATATTCGATTCCAATTATTTATAGTTTTTTATGTTTAAATAATTGATATATAATCGTTGTGCTCAAATTTAAGACTGGACGAAGATCTCAAACTGTATCCAAAATATGCAATTGCTACCTTTGCCTTTGATGTTTAAACCACTGCACGCTGCCTACAATTGTAAATCTCTGTGTAGGATAATTTCATTAGTTTAATTTGTGTAAATGTAAACTTACGTTTTGCATACTTCAAATAGTCTGTCCGACTACAAGAGACCCCACACGCTTTAATTTAAGAGTGATTTGACATATGTTAAAGAAAAGTAGGAGTGTAGGAATTCACAAAATCATTCTAGTATGCACAGTTGGGCCAATTATGTTCCGTCTTGGTGAGCACGCCATGCGACTTCACACAGTTGGCAAAAGACCTCTCATTAATCTGACATTTCTGTCAGGCGTTCAGAACCTGGCTGCCCGAAAATTACTCGCTTTGCGTTCTTTTGTCGGCTCGCAATGCTGATCGTACATGATATCGTCTGGCACTCTCCACGCACAAAAGCATTTTGCCCACTGAAAGTCCATCTATTCATAACTTAGTTAAAGAAAGTATTTGAAAGTTGTTTGTGCCTGAATCATCTCAAATCTTTGAACTAATTTTTCAAATTAAAAAACACCCTCACTCATCATTAATAATCACCGGTTTGTCAATGTTCATTGTAGGGATCTTTAATAAATTAAGAAAAATGGTACATATTAGATTGAATTCTGACCTGGACGAGATATTCAAACTCATGATGCGTAAACTGTGCTAGACTACACGAAATTTTATTAATGACAGCCATAAATTGATCTTAATGAAAAGATCTTCTTCTTGCATAAAAAAATCATTTCTGTGGTTAACCTGCTACCGCTAATCTGGTGATTCTGGATGCTTATATATATATATATATATATATATATATATATATATATATATATACATATATACATATATATATATATATATATATATATATGTATATATATATATATATATATGTGTGTGTGTGTGTGTGTGTGTGTGTGTGTGTATGTATATGACCAGATTAAGGGGGCACTTGTTTGGTCTAAGTTTGCGGTCTGTCTTTTGTGTATATATGGAACCCCAATGCTGATGTTTATGTATGTATGTATGTATGTATATATATATATATATATATATATATATATATATATATGAGCAAAAAGGTCCTAGGTATAGGAAAATATATATGATACAAAGCATAACAATCTCAAAGAAATGTGACAATACATAAGGTTTAAGAGAAATAGATGCAACTGGTATTGATGTTTATTTGCAGTTGTTGGACAGCTTGGGGGGGGGGGTGCCTTTTATATTTATTCTATCGTCGCAAGGTCGTTGAATGCAGATCCCCACATATTTGCCAGTTTTCGTGAAGAACATTTTTCATTCATCCAACGCTTTTGGATATCCTTACAGCCACGTGTGGTTTGCAACGAAATAGTGCACAAGGACATGCAAAAATCCAATATAGGAAACGACAAAGCAGTGTTTAATATAGCACATGATTAAAATTATGCGTTGAAGATGATAGGGATACAACTGGTGGTACAAGATCCAACATGGTGTACATGTGATGGAAATTGAAGCAATATATATATAATGAAAATTAAGCTGAGAGAAAATAAGCAGAAGAGAAAGAAGGATCTAACTCCAAAACACGATTGCTGAGTAGCCGTAATTTGTATGATACATATGAATTGGAATACGAATGTTTAGCGATTTGTTGAAATACATCTTGCTACTGTAATATTTTTCTGTATAAGAACAATAATTTTGCATTTTTTCGCTATGTCTCACAAAGAACCTTATGTTTTACTTGGCAATACTGTATTTAGCAAATACAATGATTTGTCAGGGACTTTATTCCATCTCGTAATAAAGAACCCAACAGGGAACAAGTT
>OZ026622.1:23418776-23434276 GCA_964020975.1 Hermodice carunculata | reverse complement strand
TCCTTGGAATAGGGAATTTGCCAGAAGGTGATAAAAATGTCCACAGTAAATAGGTTCCAAACACCAAATAAGTAGCCATCTTGCAAATTAGGGAGATGCTTACACAGTGAAATTCCAGAGGCTCCATCAAAATATCAAAAGAATCAGTACAAGAATGCTGATAGCGTATGTGCATTATACAAAACATCCGATGATCAAGAACAGCTGCACATTTAACTTTACATGCACATGGAACGGAAGAATTAAACTGTATTCGTTAATCAGTCTTTTGGCAGTACATTTCTACTGACAAATAAGGGAAGATATTTAATGGAATGTCCACATTAATGAAAGTCGTGGCCGATTTTCGAATACAGGACCGTTCACAACCATATTCTGAAAGTCAAACCAATACTGGCTGAATGCATGCGCCTTTTAATATGCAAGTCAGTCACCAGTGGATGAATTGTCGAATGAATTATCAAAAAAAAAATAAAAAAAAATAAATAAATAAAAAAATAAAAAAAATAAAAAAATAAAAAAATAAAATAGAATAAAATAAAGTGTGCTTGTGGTCTTTACCAATTTAATTATTTTGCGCGTTCGTTTCCGTAAGCTCACTTAATAATTTATAAGAATGGCTCACGAAAAGTAGCATACACGTTTGATGAAAACAAAATCATAACGCGATCATATGCCACATCCAAGACGCAGTATATTCGCAATGGCGAGGGTAATTCTTTGTATGATTCATCAAACGCGTTTTGTACATCATTGGCATTCAAATGTCAACAGACGAAAAAGAGTATTTTAGTTTTCTGATAATTTTCGAAATGTGAACAAGGTTTGCACTTTGTAAAATTCGCTCTGGAAATACATAAGACAGAATGGTTTTAGTTGAGCAAATGCTTTGCAAAAATGCTCGCAGATAATATTGGGATGCAGGAGAAGTAGGCTCGCTTAAAATGCGTGTACCAATCCACAATTGAGAACCTGGTGGTTGGTAATTGCAGTGCACAGGGCAAGGCATACCTTTAGTGTCTGATGAAATTATTCGCATCGGGATAGCACCATGCTTAATATTGTATTTTGTTAGAGTAAACGACATCAATGTAACTTCCAAAGCACAAAACTTAGCAAAAGCAGATTGAATATGCATGCACAATTTCGAGACAGCAGCGAACTCTGATAGGAAAGGTATAGGCTTAATGTTTTAAAAAATATGTTACCGAGATTGCGCAGGAGCACGTCTGAGTATGCCTAATCATGACGTTATTTAAGAGGTGGCACAGCAATGAAAAAGCAGCTATTTTTAGTTATTTATTGATCATGGGTACTGAAACTCAGACACTGTGTCGCACTTAACACATCAACCGTGGGAAGACTTATGTAGTCGAGTTGCAATTATGAATTGATACCATCTGCATAAAATTTAAGTGGCACAGTAGGCTCCGAAACTTATATGATGTGTGCAAAACTAAATACAAATACATAAATGATGCTTTCTCTCATTTGTTCCATTGTCTTCGACATAACCTGAATTCTGAACATCGGCAATGTGTGCGCATATGTGGTTCAATAGTCCCTCGGTTTCAACTGTCCACAATCCCAAATAATCTTTTTGGCCTGCATCACTTCAGTTTCAGCTGTCCGCAATGTCACCCCCCCCCCCCAACCCCCCCCCCCCCCACGTATTCTATGTTTTTACAACTTGCCTGCCTTTATGTTCAAGGAAATGCGTTTTATTGAACTGCCAAAGGTCATTTCGATTCTCCCTTTTTATTAGTTTCTAATTGTGGCTTGCATTTTACAAAGTTTGGAAGTCAGTCTTGTTAGACGAATGTGTTATGCATCTAACAAGATGACGTAATAACATCTGCTAATAATTTGAGTGAAAGACACTGTTTGCGTGACTTGCATGTAGCCCCGCTGTATCTTGGCTTTCCTGCTGTATCCGAAGATGCGTAACACGTACGGTGTCCTGTTACATACCACGATGTCAAATGTTACATGTAGAAATGCGACCTATAGTCACTGTGGTAAATGTCATCTGGCCACGTCATAAAAAACTGTCATCTAGGAGATTGCTTAAACGCAGGCTTCGACGTGTGCCTTCGTTTGTATAATTAAACATTTACCATGTATCATGAACAGACCTAAACGGAAACAAGACAGATGCACGTGTGTGTTAATATTCATGGAGTCGCGGAACAAGTAATGTATTTGATTGTGTGAAAATTATTATAACATAGTTTAACTTCTGTCGTTCAACATGCATGAATCTGTTTTGCTTCCAAGAGCAGAAAGAGTGCTGAGGTAAAGAATAGCTTCTGACAAAAAAACTCTGGGCAGATATTCGTTTTTGACTACTGTTACATGACAAAATAAGGAATCCATGCAAAATATTAATCTGAAAATATTGGCTTGTCAATGTTTATATGGGGAGTTCAGCGTAGTTGTCTACAGATGAACACACAAGTCCACTTTATGCAGTCTCTTAAATGAACTCTCTCTGGACGGAATAGCTTTGGAGATATATTCATGTGCTTATACTCCCTGGTAACCGTCTGTGCCTGGATTGCCCAAAGTGTGAAGTAAGGTTTCACTATTTTGAAACTACAAATACATCGTTTTACAATTGCAAGTGAAAAATAAAAATAAATACATATCATCCGTGTATCAGGTGAGACAGAGCAATTCCGCTCATGTATAGTTGTATAGTCTTTTGTCGAACCAGATCGGCAACTCTAGTGTGGTGTTGACATCCACGCAGTACGTCCCGCCTGAGCTCTGGTAGGGAGTTTAGGGTCCACTGCAACAGTTTGATAACTTTGATACAGTTCAGATTTTGGATAAGTTTAGTCTCTAAACACAAATCCTCAATTCCAATGAAAAAGTAAAATATCTGATGTAGCAATCAACTACAGCTGCTTTGTACTGTTCAGGGTAGCAGAAATGGTGTATCATTTGGCAAGGCATTCTGCAGTCTGAGTGAAATATAACTTTAAAAAAAGACAACAGTTATATGGCAAGTGCGCTTACATAATAGTTACTTCAGAAGAATGTAACTTGGCAGTCGCATGATGGAGACTTGGTAGGTGACGTAATAGTCCAGTATATACACTGTAGAGTTGAAGGTGACCATTCTATATGTTTGGAAAAGAAAAGAATGGGCACGTTTATTTATAAACAGTTGTAATCTAATCTTATTTTAGCGCCCTTAACGGTAATTACATTTCGGATCTTTAACAGAAGCGCGGGATTTGTAAAGTCTAGCGTCATCACATCTAAGATACCTCGATCAAAATAGCAAACGATTAATTGTAAGTCCGAGCAGTTTGCTAAATGTAAGAAGGAGTTAGTAAAGTGCAGCTATTCTAAAACAAAATCAGCATTTATTAGTATGGCTTACTCTTCGAAAGCATGCTATCCATTGCCGATTACTACCTCTCTTTATGCCATGAAGGGTTTTATGGAAACCTCTTTCTGGAAAATAAATCGGGATCATTGAGGTGCACAAATGTGCAGTGCAGTCTGTCAGTCTATTTAATACAGTTTACAATGTAACGGGCCAATATCTGGTTTAGGCATTGTATTTCCATGACCTCACATAGTTGATATATGATGTTTAATACTGAAGTTGATACTCTAGTATATGTAGAATCTATCTGCATATGCTGTTTGAGACTGTGACATTAATCCTTGCGCAACAAGATGTTGGGGATTCGAGTATCAGCTCCGATTTTGGCCCAAGTTGGTTGAAAAAATGTCATTTTACACTTGGAGTGGCGATTACACATATAGCAAATGAATCCTTAAAAGAGATGTGTGGGTGTATTTCCTTCATTATGCTTTACAAAGTTTGATGGTCATCGTACACTAACAAACCTGGCGGCATATACATTTTAGGAATAGTTCTAGTATATGAATAATGCCCTAATGACAAAACTGGATTAAGCCAAGTGGATGGCTGAACTGTCATTGATTTTTGCCTGGTTTTGTAATAATTCTGCACCAATTTGTGTATTCAAGACCTCAATGCATACACATTTTGTTCATATTTCACTAAAGCTCTGTATATCTTGTGGTGCATAGGAAGATAGACAACACGTACCTAAAGGTTTCTAATATCAATTTGTAAATTGATTTGGGTTAGTAGATTACGCTCAAGAGACTTAGTTATGATATTGTGCATCATGACAATACCTATGATTGCAGGGGCGTTACTATGCCTCCACATGCCTGCATATGATACTATAAATGAATGTCAAATAGGGTTCTAAATATATCCTGTATAAGTGCAAGCAGTATATGTGGCACTGGGAATTAACGCAAATTCTTCCTGCACGTGCTTGGAAAACAGAACAAGCTTTGGTAAGTAATTCAACTTTTTCTTCCATAGAAGCAGATGCCGTCTTCATGTATACTTGTACGTACTTTGCATTGTAATGTGGCCAATAACAGAATATACCAATAATGTAATACGATATTTTTGGCTAATCCTGAAAAAAAACCTCCAAAACATTTATAGTAAGTTACGGACGTAATACATATTGATGACCTTAACGTACATGTACCCTTGGAATTGATATAATTGAGCAACAATCCACTGAAATTTGGGGCACAGAAGCGCAAAAAACACCTGTATCGATATCCAATTAGCCATTACTGAAACAATGAAAACCATAAAGTTTTTTCCTCCTTCAATAAGGACAGTCCCCTACATATGGCAAGATATGATACTCTAAGTAAACGGTTGCAGAACGATATGGCTGACGTAAAACAAACAGTAGGGCCATGTTGGCGTCGCAATGGAGTATTCCACGTTGACACACAATTAAGTGCATCTCTAACTGGTGATATTTTGCTGCTACCAGGAAACCTGGCAGACACATTCCTCTCGTAGGTAACAACTAACAAGCAATACTAATGTAGTTCAACATGCAACACTGGAATCGATCAGCTTATTGCGTTGCATAATACATATAAAATACAACAAAAATAACGATTTTCATTTTGAATTTTAAATATGTATTCGCTTTTTGAGGGGATCAATGGAATCCTGGCCAAACGACTTACTAAAACTTTATTTTCTATTCATCAGATAATTTGTTTCGTGCTCATTAGGAAGTTTGAATATATCAAAAATAAAAAAAAGTCATGCATTCTTTCTCTATTGGTAGAAATATGAAACAGAAAATAATTCAGCAAATCAAGGAAACGAAATGTATTTTATATTTTTACATCTTAAATGTTCTGAGAGCAGCATTACCTCCCTGTACATCAATGGTGTTCCTATCACCAAGTCCCACCACATTGCCCAACAATTTAGTAGGTTCCCCAGTGTAAAAGGGTAAAATATCGGCCATTAAATCCTAATTTCTGATGAAACTGCTCTTTCCTACTTTATTGGGTATTTTCCACATGCCCATGGCATCTTTATTTTACATGTATATCAGAAATGAACGTAGCATACCTATTTCTATATCACCTGTTATATTAAAAATTTCAAAATGTATTGTTCACACACAACTGTGAGAAATACTGTATGGGTCACAATATGTTTTTATCCTGGGCAGTTTGGGTATTGGTCCAAGCATTAAACCAAACTAGCGTCTATATATCCACAAAATTTGGTGCTGTTGAATTGCATAAGGTCAAAGTTATTGATATGGTAGCTTTAGACTTAAAGAACGCCTTTGATGCAGTGATTCATGGTATTCTCCTTTCCGTGATAACTTGATACAGCACAGGGTTAAACACATCAACCTACTTTGACCAGAAATTATCTTTCAAATATGAAACAGATTGATTAACGGAAATTTGACAGAAACTGTGGCAATTACCATTGGTGTTCTCCAAAGGTCGAATCTTGGGCCACTCCAGTTCATTTTGTTTGTGAATGATCTGAGCATATGTGTTCGGAACTCTGTTACCAACATGTGTGTTGACGATATGGTTGCCTTTGTTGTTTATAGGTTTCAATGTAGTCTTATAACAGTGGTAAATTGGAATCAGTCAAACAAACATACCTTGCATCAATACATTAACATTCCTTGTCCCGCTGTTCTAATAATTTTTATATTTTCAATGTCTCATGTGCCGCCTTTTTAACCAATTCTTCTTGTATTCTTATTCTGTGAGCCTCCATGCCTCAACAGGTATGCTGAATATCGATTGCACATAAACTTTGAAAATAGATATATAGAAGCTGCTTTCCTAAAGCAGAATGACGCCAAATTACAATGATATTATAATAACAGACTGTGTGTTCGTCCTCTACAAGAAACAAATGACACCACATGTGGGCAAAGGGAGCCAGACACGTGTCAGTTGCTGTTCATTAGATGCTGGCGGTGGACGATAATTTTCAGTTAGACACTATGTGGTGTTATGCAATGCACCGTGTTTCAAACGGAAAGTTCAATGCAATACAAGTATTCATTATGCATTTAGCAACGAATCACATGTCAAGAACGCCAAGCCTTCGATGTATGCAAATTATTGGCCCATTCCGGCAGTGTACTGTCAATTTAACTTTCCTAAAGTAGGAAAATCAAGTACTAGTTCAGATGGAAGCAAAAGAGTTAACAAAGGGAGTGTAATAGAAAGTGTGTGAATGCCATGTAACAAGAATCACTTAAACTGGTACAGTAAACCAGTTCAGTGACACAGTTAACCGGATAACGTCTCTGGAATTCCCCACCGTAAGAGATAACCGTAAACATGTCAGTCAAACTATATATTTAGTTACATGTAGGTCTTGCAGTCAGATATAGGTGCACCCTGAGTGAAGAAGCTGTCTTCTATTTCTTCTTTCCTTTCTTCTGCTTCTCCTTCTTCTCTTTCTCCTTCTTCTTCTCCTACTACTTCTACAACTACTACTACCACTAATAATTATCATTATTATTATTACTATCATGAATGTCGGATGAAACAGACGATCGTTTCAACCATGACAGCTAAAGACTCAAAAGTTACATTTAACTGATATATATTTATTTTTAAAGATGTCATTTTCTTCTGGAATGAACTATAATTACTGGGAGCTTTCGATTAGTTAAAATTTCTGTGCTGCAAATTCTGATGGGAAGTGGAAATGCGTGATTACTACGATAGCGCCGTTTGCCATTGCGGATGCCATATGTCAAATTCTACGAATAACTTTACGTATTTAATGCTATAAATGTTAGTACTACGTACGTTTGTGCATTGCCCTTCGGAAATTGAGAGCATCATTTTAGATAATGGCCTGGTTACTGATGCTTGACGCTTGTAAGATATTCTGCCTAGCCGGAACTGGAGGTGATAACATCCAGAAATTTATGTAAAATACTAGCCACCACTTTTCTAAAATATTTTCTATCAAAAATCTGATACTTCTTGCGAGACCAGAATTAATTTAAATGCAATAGGATATTTTTAAGTACGTTAAGTAAGCCATCATTGGTATGAAAGAGAAAGAACATCATGTTTGTAAGATATAGATCTGCCCGCGGCAACAGATACTCGGGTAAAATGGAGCACCAGACCAAGAACGATACACGGGGACAAAATCCATGTCTGCTTGTGGCAGAACACAGATGTATAAAGCATTGAAGAATTCCACCAAATACCAAGAAACACACATAATAATGGGTACAATATTGTTCTCTTTCTGACGGTATATCTAAAGTGATGTAACACACAGCAGGAAGGATGAAAACTCTGTAGAATTTGATTTGATTTGTATGGGGGAAGCAAAGTTAAATAGCACGCAAAATTATAATCTATTGAATGTTACCTTTATCTGATCCGAAATTTGCAAAATCAAATGTACACATACAGATTTTTATGTACAGTATAGTGTGGCAGCATAAATGTATCTTAAGCATATGAACCAAGAAGCATATAATGCAAGCAGTGATACAGGTTTGCCTCTGGAAGGACCTATCCCAACAGACCAAAAAGCATGCGATGTGCGCAAAATCTTGGTCTTGACCCAGCAGCATAATTACGGGTAGCAATTAGGTCCTACACTACTCTATCTAATTACATCATTTCAAGAGCTCTAAGTTAATTTGATGACTTATTTTATGGATCCAATACTCTTTTACTTACTTAATTTTTGTCAAATTTGTGTATAAAATATGTTGATACGACAAGTATTTACGGTTTAGAAACGCAGTTACAGGAACTTTCATGCCAACCCACGAAGTTTGTACTCTATATTCATGAAACTATATTGCGCAACCATTAGGTAAGCGAATAAACCTAGATAGGAACTTTTTCTTACAATTGTTTTCTTTATATTTAGTGTTTTAATGTTGCAAATCGATGCCTCCGCACAGTGAAAAGGCATGAGAAACCTATTGTTATGATTAAACATTTAGAACAAAAGTCCTGTATACTATTTCTGCACTAACATAAATACCAGTTCATTTCTATCTAAGATAAACTTGGATACAAAAAAAGTAAAATAGCAGGGTTACAACCTCAATGCTCGTCGGATTGCCTACTTTAGACCCTAACAGGTCTGCTGGTGCCAGCGGTCTGAGGCCTTGACGTTGTGATGATAAATTACTCTTGCGTGCAACTGCACGCAATAGCTCCATATACTATATGTTGTTGTTGGGTGTTTAAGAGACTAATGCACTTTACAAAAACAAATTTAGGAAAATGCTAGTTTTTGTTGAATTATAGTGTATTCTATCATTTTCGTATGAACCGACAAAACTTTATTTTTTGTAACAGTTAGTCCTGAAATTTTAATTAGTTTTTAAATTCCAGATAAACATTATTGTTTTAAATACAGTAGACATTGCATTTTGTTGACTACAAAACTATATCACAAATTTTTCATAAAGGGTGAGAGTTGAAACTTTTATTATTTTTTTTGAAATGGATAAATGTTCAATAATAATTAAATGAGATATTAAATTAAACTTTGCCCTTTTTAATAAAATGGAGATACAAAGTTTTTAGACAAAAGCATAACATTTAATTTGATATCACAAGCTAGCATGTACACTTTAGCCTTAATTATTTTGAACATGCTATTTTTATTTGATGTGCATTTTACAATATTTAGTTAAAATTAAAGTAATATAATGCAAATGGTTAAATATGAAGCTTAATAGGGAATACAAATGTAGGAAAACATATCCTTCCTGAAAGTTTGCACTTTTGATAGTTTTGCACGAAAAATAAATGAAATAATTAATATTTCTACATGGAAGTCTCAAAATTCTTAAGCCCCTTAATTCAAGTAAGATGAAGTCGGATTGCCAAATGATGTACGTCGCCAATATGCCAACTTGAACTTGAGGAGACATTCAAGGTCAAAATTTACAACACGAAAAATAGCTCAATTCGCTCGTTCCTTTCACTGTTTCATGGTACCCACTGGCCTGGCGTTCACTGTCGCCTAAATTTTACCCAATGATATTAATATTGCAGATTTGCCGAGTATTATTTAACAAACGGACGTATTGAACCCTAAAATAAGGTCAAGGTTACTGGTGCAACATTATCCAAAACAATTCATAGGAGGAATACGTACCAACTTTTGCAGGAGTTCATTCTTTTCTCCGAGTAAAAGAAGGTCAAGATGGCTGAGATTCCACCCTGTCCGATCTATTTGTAACAGGGTTCAAGACATTAAATTTGTTTTTGTTAAATCCTTGCAATTGAAAGTTAAAAGATACTTTCCGACATCACCATATATATTCAAGTTGGCGCAGAATCCTTTAAATCGGGGATAAACATAAACTTTTCTTTGAAGCTGTGTAGCAAACTTAGTTTTTTTGTTCACATTCCAAGCGTAATTATCATACTTTAGTTTTACACCTTTGGTCAAAAATAAATAAATAAATAAATAAGTAAGTAAGTAAGTAAGTAAGTAAGTAAGTAAGTAAGTAAGTAAGTAAATAAGTAAGTTAGTAAGTAAGTAAGTAAGTAAGTAAGTAAGTAAGTAAGTAAGTAAGTAAATAAATAAATAAATAAATAAATAAATAAATAAATAAACAAATACAAAGCGGAAACATTCTTGCATTTTAAGAAAACGCAAAATTATAATAATAAAATGTAATAATAAGGCTTGGTTTCCCGGTACTAATTACATTTACTTCAAGCTTCCATGTATCACAGTGAGTTTATAATGAGCATTGGTCTTTCTGTAAGACTTTTTGAGTGTCAGGGAGTACTACAGCATCATACATAGGAGGGGAAATATTCAAATGACTGAGGACTGCATGTTTTATCATAAGAACGAAACACAGTCACTCCATTATCTCTCTGAATTTCTTTTTAACCGGGTAGAAAAGAGTTGAAAAAAAACAAAAAAACGGGCACAGGACGTCCCTCGTTTTTACCTCTTTTGCTGATATAAAATACGCAAATAAAGCAGCTGGCCTGACAAAATTATCAAAAGAGTACATAAAAGCATTGGTTTTGCATTACCTTTGCATATCAACTAACACAAGCCCATAGTGAGCCAAACAACACTAAACTAAAGTGAAACCAAGGGATACTGGAGCGGGCTTGTGAACATTTCATCTAGAAATAATTTTGCTGCTTACAAGATTTTTAACCAAACGGAGGAAAGGTAAACATTTGGCCGTGTGCCTAATATGACACAGATACACAGCATGGGTTTGCACTTGCGCAAAGGTGCATTTGTTCGATGGCCATCTACAATTGTGCACTTTACCACCAATGAGCGATTTTTGTTTACTGAAATACCTGAAGTATGATAAAGTACCAGACAAAGCAGAGAAATTTTAACAAACATTGACCCATTAGTGGTAAATGGAAAATGTTCGTGTTTCACAAATCGGAAAACTGAAGTAAACTCCTGAGTTAGGTACAGGTGGCGGCAATTTTCCTATCAACCCAACCAAAGATCAAGACAAACAAAATACAACGCATAGATACAAAATAAGAATACAGAACCAGTGAATCAACAAAAGTACAAACAATTCAGGGTATGTTTCAGAAAAATATCCATAGGATTTTCATATTAACAGACATATATCACATAGGAAAAAAAGGTAATCAAGAAGAAAAATGTTTTTAACAAATATCTAGCTTTCACTAACACATATTGAACAGATTCGAATTTTACATTTGACGCCATCTTTTTCTGAAACATAGATAAGATGAGGGCTGTTTTATTTGAAATCAGGCTATTCAGTGCAGTTTAAACTTCTTGTTATTAAGATCAGGCCGTGCTCATGGGGATATTTGTTTGCCTTGAACTGTAGTATTGTATTTGTGTCTTTTTGTTCAGAACACATTGCTTGTAGTCATTACCCTATTACGCAGTCCGAACTCTTTACTCTCCATAATCTAATCGGTCACTATCTTACATAGACATGGAAGCACTATTGTCGATATTGCACACATTTTTCTCTATAATTTTGACAAAGGCTGTATTAGCCCAATTGAAAGGTCTTCAGCGGGTAACTACTTGGAACGTTTTCGGAGCATGTACCCGCTCATGTCCCTCTGGGTAGTGGCTCCTTGCCTCAGCTAAATATTCAGCAAGGACAACCCACATAACAATGAATCAATGTGAACGTGGCAAATGATGAATAATGATTAAATACAGAGCCTCATCATGAATAAAGAATACCTATTAAACCAAACACAATTACTAAATTTTTATAGTAGAAGTTCGGATAAGAACAGTACTCTTTATAGCTGGATAGCTTACCTTAGTGAAACCACCTGCCACTGTATAACTGAAGTAGAAACAAACTGAGGCATTATGTCTTATGTAGAATCAATGATTGCAAAAAGAAAAAAAAAAGTTGTAGCTAGACCACCTGTAAAACCTGAGGAAAATCATGACACGTCCTGCAACATTGGACATCCAGCACCAGAAATATATATAAAAAACTCCATGATGACACCTCCTCCTTAATATGAAAGTTTCCAAACAATCATAAAGCTCTAGTTTGCTGCCAACCTGGAGTTAATCTTTCAACACAATGGGTCACGTTTGTGGCGTTTGAGTGAATAGTATCGAATTTGAGAAATTTCTGACATTGAGTAAATGTGCAATAAGACATGTTCGGGAAGAATGCAAGTAATTAGCATTTAAGTCAAAAACATGTTTTCAAAACATTTTTTCTTAAGCAAAATTTTTAGTACAATTAACCAAACTTGTATCTGTCGTAAGTAGCAGGTTGCTACCGATAGTCCGTGGTGTTTAAATCTCACAGCACAAACATGCAAGACTAAAATCTTAAAAATTATTGGAGCCAAAATTGCTAACACCTTCGGAATATCAAGAGCCAAATTTGTAGGGCATGTCAGAAAAGAATGAAAGTCACTAGCTTTTAAATAAAAAAAAATGGAATCAAAATATAATTTTTCGTAATCAGGTATCAAGTACAATTTGTCAAGGCTGTAACTGTCGCAGGTAGCTGCTTGCTACCGATAGCCCCTTGGGGTTCAACCTGACAGAAATCAAGGCAGCATAAAATATCCGAAAGGTGACTATTAAAACAAAAGTTAGTGACACGAATACTCAAGTCTAGAAACACATCTCGGAAACCATCCGAATTGTTACCTTCCAGAGGGATATCTTTGGGTAAATTTCTGATCAGTTTCACTGAAATTTTGTACATTTAGACAAGCAATGTCATCAATATATCTTGCATTGTTTGACAACTTTGTAGCCATTCGAAAGTCCTTTTTTATAAATTTATCCATATACTAACATTCACGCCAGGTAAACTTTTATCAGTAAGTAACGGGGAGCAGTTGCTTCCAATTGGACTGCCTTTTATTTTTTGAAAAAAACGATGGTCCGCATTGAACTAAAAAAGTAGCAATAAATGTTATAGCATTTATCAGCTTCAATTGTGTAAGATTTTTAAGTATTTACTTTGCAACTAATATGCTTTCTGTGAATATAAATTAATGTTCATGTATGGCTTGTCATTTTGTTGAGATATTTTGCCTGTTAACTCTAAAAGAGAAGTTTAAACTTTATATTTTATGTGTGGATTTGTGTAGAGTGTGGAAAAATCAAAACAAATGATATTTTCTGCTTTTAAATATTTGATTTCAGATACAAACTCGAAGAATAGCTTCAACTCCAAAAGCACTTTATTTCACATTTCTAGTAATTGCAGTATAGTATGCACGGAAATGATTCCAGATTGCAGTCAAACACAGCGTTACTTCCTTTAATAGTTGTTTTGTGGTACATTTTGAAGCCCCAGCTGTGAATCTAGACGTCCAGCTCAGAACATATCCGACATTTTGTACCTTTATTCTTCAAATTTTTTTTAAAACTGAATTTTATATTAAATCCAAATAACCTGTGAATACATGTTTGGGGTTCGTATAAAAATGGAATATTTATTGTTAGATATACAGTAACAGTTTTGATTAGCTATGATATCCTCCAGGGTAATTAAAGCCAGACATTTATTGTAATTCCTGATACTCTGCCCAATATTTTTGGCATATTTAAAGAAAATAATGGGGGAGGGGATCTTTTGTTTTGCATTCTTTGGAAATCATGTTACGAACACATTTCAATTTGAAAAGGGACTGAATGTTCAGTGAAGCAATAATTTGGTGTTTGAAAGAAATGCTGCAGAACATGTGATCCATTTTTTTTATCAGAATCTAGTTTCCGAGTAGTTGCATGTGTAAGCATACACAAAAAAGCATACACAATGTCACCAAAAATGTGGAAATGTGTGTCCAGAATACTTAAAACCCTAATATTTATTGATTCTGTTTATATATCGCGAAATGATAGTGCTTTAAGAGCTACAAGTAAATGATCAATGCTATTAGAGAAAGCCTGCGGTAAATTTTGAACAAATTCTTTTGTATCCACGTTCCTAAATTTTATGTTTTTCCGTGATTTTCTGTGTCCATGACATCGGTTCTCTTTAATACTAGCCTGATTATTATGGAAAGGTATGTGACTTCTATCAAGAGCTGCAAATCCCAAATTCCCAACATCGCCAAAGCCTAAGATTCTATCATTGTATCCAAAGGGAAAAGCGTAACTGTGTCAACAGAGTTTTGTTTAAAAAATCCTCCATTTGTAATAATTTTCTTGTGTTAACATAATTATCTTGGTGAAAAAAAATTTGCTCTATGTAATCAATAATTTGTACCCTGTAATCCAAAGCTGAATGTGCCTCCGAATTAAAATGGTGACACAAGAAGATGGTTAATTTGTAATTTTTATAGGTTAGATTGCAGGTTCTATATCCCGCTTGGATGGTTTTTTACGTGTCATTTGATATTTTGGATCTAATTTAACTTTCAAAAGTATCTACCCTGCGAACTGTAGGCCTATCGTCATAAACAGTATCATCTATTGACAACACATTCGTAGATCATAAAATGTACGCTAAATATCTGCATGGTCAAAACATTTTCAGTGTTCCTTATGCCACTGACCTAATTCTTCATACAACATTTTTCTCACACTCTGGACCATTTTCCAATTAGGTCGAGTAATCAAAAGTCCAGATATAATCGTACCCTGTTACATCACCCACAGAATAGCATCCCACACTAATCATGCAATTGGGTCAACGTTTAATAACTGCATAATTTGGAAGCAGCATGTCATTATTCTTAAAGCAAGAAATACGTTTAAATATCTTGATTTATTCTAATCTTAAATGTCATTTTCATAATCCAGTAAACCAATTCGAAGTTGAATTTCTTTCTTTCTTAGTTATATGCGAATCGGAAGGTCAACGCAAAAAAATCACTGTTGTACCGTACATACAAGTGTGCAGGTGAAACAAAGTATGCTGTCGAAACACCCTCTGAAACCAACAGTATGGTACAGGTTCATTTATGACATCTTCCCAATATGGCCCTATGGGGAAGAAGCACTCATATAATTTACAACTTACTTAAATTCTAGTCATCATGCTATTAAATTTTTAGTCACACACAGTGACAAGAAAATAAGCTTTCTAGACACAGTGGTCCGATTTGATGAAAACAGAAAATTGTATACAACGCTGTTTACAAAACCTACAGATACTCACACATATCTTCATATCAGATCGGCGCATCAAAAACACTGCAAAACAGCTGGACCTTACAGCCAATTCTTAAGGGTCAAAAGAATTTGCACCCTTCCAGCTGATTTGAAGAAAATGCAAAAAAAGTCCTAATGTATTACACATTTAGAGGCTATCCTATCGGGGTCCTACAGGACTCATTGTCAAATGTGAGAGCTATGGACAGAGCCTCATTATAACAATTCAGACAATTCAGAGTCCCCAACAACCTGATCAGAATCAATACCAGCTTTTCATGATAACGAGGTACAATCCAGGCTTACCTCCTCTGAAAGAGATCATTTGCCAAAATTGGGGCACAATCCAATCCGCAAAGTATGCTCCAACTCTAGGGAATAAACAAATCACAATGGGTTTCAGGAGAGCTATAAACCTCAAAGATGTTCCAGTCAAATCACAACTAAAATATTCACCCAAACAACAACCTTCTCACATAGCAGGGGTCACGGAACAAAACTCGTG
>OZ026622.1:23401276-23416276 GCA_964020975.1 Hermodice carunculata | reverse complement strand
CTGTCACTTTATGTTCGCTTTGCAGAAGGTGCCATATTTTTATTCGCCAATTTATAACAAAAACAAAACTAACAAATTGAGAAAATAAAAACATAATAAAATGGAAAAAAAAAAAGAACTGATGCATATTATTATTTTAGGAGATGGTGATCGGAAGGTACTTCAAAGTATATTGAACTTAAATGCATGTTTTTTTGTTGAGAACAGTCCTATAACCGAGCCACACATTACTCGTCTGCCAGTTGGTTTCGGAAAAACCTATCTAGCTAATGTAACGGGAACTTTGTCATTTTATTTATGGCTTTTGCTTTATCACCACGCAAACCATGTGAACAGAACCCCTGTGGGTAGCATTAGCCTCTACAAAATCCAGGCAGTGCTATCTTCTGTTGCTTTGGGACTCCTTGTACATGCATAGCATTTAAATGTAAAAGATACCTTTTCAGTAATTTGGTGGTCGGAGATCGAATGCCTTAATCAGAAAGTGTCATTATATTTGTTGTGTCAGGAGTGTTTACGGCCATTATATTCACAAACAGTGTAACTGCACTATTAATTCACTTGTTGTTTAGGGGATAATTCGGATTGGTGACCAGAATAACGGTGGGCATCGCCATTTTTCTCGGTTGATAAACAGTTGTGTGGCAATTTGCATAATCTAGATATATGAGTAAAACTCCATAGTTGTCGCGTGACTTCTTCAGAGTTTTAGTAACTGACAGCAACACCTGGCATTTTAGAGGGTTTTTATCATATGTCATGATGGGAAAGTCATATCCATCGCTCATTTGTGAAACTTCTTAGCCAGTCAGGATGGTTTGAAAAAGAAAATCATCTAGCCGATAATTGATCTCAGTCTCAAATTGTGGCATGCCTTCAGGTATGTATGAATGTGCAATTAAATTTTTTTAGACCTCGATCCAAACGTAATAAAAAATCACTGGGCTGTTTCCTAGGACAGAGCGAGCACCATTGTCATGTCAGGTCAAACAACTCTATTTTACGTTATGATAGAATGCATTCACAGATCCAGAATGGCAGAAAGACACGCACATCAAAGTGGCTTAACATTTTTGAATGAGGGTTGGGGAAAAATCGCAGCAAAAAAATCCACGGTCATAATATAGTTTCGTCCTTCTCAGATAAATGTAAGTTACTCCTTTTACTTCCATTGTGATCAATATTATAAGTCACATGTGTGGCTGAAGAAGGACATCAGTAACTCCTACGCTGATAATTACAGCACATGTATAGGGAGGATATAAGGCGTTGTGCATCATGGTATAAGAAGGTACCAGTATGTCATCATTTAAAATATGTGGTTATTGTGATTTTTGTATGAAAGGACAGAAATCAAAATGACATATCTGAATAATGACGTCTATATGAGCATTTCAACGGCAGTTACACATGACTGAGGAGAATTGATAGGCATACCGAAATGTGAGAACTATAATGGGTTGAACATTACGGGTAACAATAAAGGATTACCTCTACACATGTGAAACATGAGTGGAACATGCGCGTAGGGATATGCATACACCTGTATACAGTAAAGGAATGGAAATGAGCAGAGACAGGGTTACTTTGACATGCTTGGTTCCTCTGATTAGGGCAAATAAAATGGGCACCCCTGTCGATGCCAAAATATATATTGTGAGCAACTGCTAGTTGCTTGTGTTTATTCATGCTGTATCTGCTACCAATGCTATGTAAATTTGTTCGTTGTCACCTGCGTCGACAAACTGTTCTAACATATGAATAGCTTGTGTATGCTTCCTCTTGTTATATAGTCTCACGTACTGAAGAAACATATCTACTTTTTTATGCTAATAGTATGTTAACATTGTTCGATTGAAATTTCTTTAAATGCTAAAATATTAATTTTAATACGTTAGCTTATGTTTTGAAGCAAAATCTACTCTTTGTGATAATATGAACATAATTCTATAATCCTATATCAGCAGGCCAATTTAAGGTTGATGGTCATTCAAACTTTCTAACTATGAGCAAGATTTCAGAAGTTTTACACTGTTTCTATTGTTAAAATATTTAACAGAAGTTAATGTTTTATGCAATAATTACCTGCTTTTACCGAAAAGACCCCTTCTGCTCAGGTCACTGGGCTCCTGATACAAGTAAAAAAGAAAAGCTACTTTTTTTACTCGCTGTCACACTACTCTTCCCGATGCATATGTGTGTGCGCTTTGGCCTCGACGTCAAAATGTAATTGCTCACTTCCATTTACTGCTGGTGGCAGTTGCTAAGTTTCAAATGTACGGCATAAAATAATATAATAACCATGGCAGATTTATGGTCAATCTGCCAGATATTTGACAACTTCCTACCAACAGCAGAACCGTAACACAGGTACGTTCGAAATACAATAAATATGTCCTTGGAGATGGTCATATTTCCCTGTGTTTTACTAGCTGACCGTAAGACAATGACAAATAGGTTCATCCGGCATTATTATATGTACTTGCCTTTTCATACCCGACCGCACGAAGCTCTTGGAAACGACGGAATGTGTCTGGCGGACCTTAGAAAACGATCTCAATGTATATTGCCTGAGCCTGCTGTAGGTTATTTGCAGCTCTTCCAAATTCAGTCTCCAGCTTGAAGCTAAAAGCCGTTTCGGTAAATATTTCAGTTTGTCATTGAATTGTAATGGCGGGATTTGTCAGGGTGTAAACTGTCTGTTCTTGTTTCAGTTGGACCCAAATCGAAGTCATCAATACCTGGTAAGCTGATCGGCATGCCATTCTTGCGCAACAAGGGCTTTGCACCATTAGCCTAATGAGTGCACATGCTTATCGATCGTTACTACGCTTTGCAAGTATCCTTATACAACGTTATGTAACAAACCAACATAGCAATGACCATGAAACTTCCTGTATTGTCTCTTTCATAGATACATCCTATACTTTTTGAGGACACGTCTAATTTCATGTGAACAATTTGTGTATCTAACTTTACTTATAATTACAAAAGCGCAATTAGTATTGATAGACACCAGCACAGACAATTTTGCTGAATATTTAAGCTGCTGTATTTGCAGCCTGGAGAAAACTGAAATTGTTGTTGTTGTTGCTTCTTTTCTTGTTATCTATTTTTTTTCTCATATTTTTTTGGGGAGTGGGTGTAGTGGTGGTGGTGGTGGTGGTGGTGGTGCTTACAATACAGCTATATTATTTCTCATGAAGTTTGTCGACGTTAACAGGGGGCACATATTAGTTGCGTTTCCTTATAAACGTCTATCTTTAATAACATAACAGCGTTCAAGCTTAGGATAGGTTTTGCAATTTATTTTTGGAGTGAGTTTATTAAAATAGCTTTCAACCAGGAAAGGCCTAGTTACCTTAGAGTCTACGTCACTGTTCTTGTATTATGTATATGAGTTACGTGTGTAAAATGTTTCGGCCTCTAACATTACAATTCTGAAAGTGGTCGAGTAGACCTGTTGATCTTGTTATATTACGGTTCTCCTATAGACCATGGCATAAAAGTTCAATTCAAGCACTCATACTCAAGCGTGAATTTTTTGACGAACGAAACGACAATGCAAGGACATGAAGTACTAATCATAAGAGTTCAGTGCAATGTTGTATGTAAACAGCATTTCGGTTTGGCTACTGGATTCTGCATACCCAACTGATATAACTTGATTTAAGATGCAGGTGTCCATTTCAAAATCTTGCATTTTTGGGCCCATCGAGGCGGCAGTGCAACATTTTAATGAAACATATAACCTTTTTGTTGTGATTATGTCCAAGTATCTACCTGCCGTTGAGGCCTTTGCCCTGGTGCACATGCACCAAATAGTACAGAAAAACATGAGCCATATTCATAAATTAAAAACCGAACAATGACAGTAAAGAGATTTCAGAGTTACCAAAACATTCATCTTCCAATACCAATGTGAAGAAAAAAATTCACTCCTGACTTGCGACAGGCAGTCACCCATAAAAAGTAACTGGTGGTTTTATGAGTATGTTGTGTCGCCCTGACTTTCGACCATGATCTCGAATTATCTAATGAGCGTTTCATTTTTGTAAGGTATGAAGACATCAAGAAGCAGGAAATAATCTTTAGCAAGTCAGTATCTTACGATACAATTCATGAAACGCACGTGAAATTTTATATCTTTGGGTATTTCAAAGCTCTCTGCCATTTTCTCCTCCAACATTCTTTCGTTCCCACTGACAAAGTATATTGCATTATCAGAGCCTATATTCTGTAATTAAACCAGCCATGGGTGCAGTGAGAGTGAAGTGACTATATTTCATCGACCATGACACTACATGTGCCTAATATGCCGGGATGGGGTTGGTGACGCCAAAATACCTGATAAGTCTCTGCCGTGATGTAGCTGAGGCCAAACTATGACAAGAATGCTTTGTGATATTTGATAAAGTGCCACGCACTAATGGCGCTTGTTGGGTATCGTTTAATACTAGTTTTACGTTCAGAACTGGTATGATATCGATACCGAAAACGTATCACAGTATCGCACAGTATTTTGTACCTCAATTTTGTTTTAATAGGGATTGGAAGACAGACAAAGTATTACTTACCTTTTTTCCCTGTGTTTGTTGCGTGGTCTTATTGTCATCTTAAGGTTTTAAGTCATTGAATAAGTGCTTGTTTCTTGTGCGACAGTGTGTGTCATATTTGCTACAGTTGTTATAAATGTCCTTAAGTCCTATCCTACAGAAACTGGGGAAATACTAAAGGCATAAAATTGTAGTGTCAAGGGCAAAACCAAGTTGTTCTTCACCTTTATGCAGAGTAACCGCAGCCAATTCGAAAGTAATGCCAGTGCTAATACATGTGTACCCCTACTAAAAAAAAATAAAATAAAAAAAAAAAAAACAAAAAAAAAACAAACAAAAAAAAAAACAAAACAAAACAAAAACAAACCCCAAAAAACAAACCCCCCCAAAAAACCAAAAAAAACCCAAAACATAAAACAAAAAAACAAAACGAAAAAAAAAAAAACAAAAAAAAAACAAACAAAAAAAAAAAAAACAAAAAAAAACAAAAAAACAAAACGAAAACAAAAAAAAACAAAAAAAGAAACAAAACAAAAAAAAACAAAAAACAAAAAACAAAAAAACAAAACGAAAAAAAAAACAAAAAAACAAAACGAAAAAAAAACAAAAAAACAAAAAAACAAAAAAAACAAAAAAAAACAAAAAAAAAAAAAAAAAAACGAAAAAAAAAAAAACAAAAAAAAAACAAAACAAAAAAAAAAAACAAAAAAAAAAAAAACCCGCGTCCATTGGTTTAACATGTAGTGTGACCATACGCTGTTTACATGTAGTTGGATACCCCACTTTAATTTTGCGCAATGTAATCATGGAATACCACTCCATGCTCGATCATGTGCAGAGCAAAAACTATTTTGGAAATGCAATAAAGTTCAGAATTTGGTGATCATTGTGCTGGTTATTGAGGTTCACAGAGGCTGCAAAATGAGCTGGATGGCAGCGTGTTGATGCACATAAAAAACCAATGTGCCCCGACGTGTGGATTCCAGGAAGCGAAATACACATTTTTAGAACTACCATGCTCTCCCAAAAACAGTGTTTAGAAGAAATGAAATCACAGACCAAACACAAACCCCAAACGCAATCCCCTTACTTACCCTCTTCATTATGGCCAAATAATAAACCAATGGTAACGTTCTTTTTTTGACAGGAGTATATTATGAAATAAAAAATAATCACCATTTGGTTATTGCAGACGTGATAATTTCAAATGCACAAAGTACCGTAATCTTCTAACTGCATTACTGAGAATTTCTCCAGACTTGAGGCCCTATTTAAGTCAATTTGCAAGCAATCTCAGTCAAAACTGCAGGTGATCAAGGTAATCCCCTTACTGTGGACTACTTTGCACTTTATCGGCACCGCCGTCGCACATTCCCATGTTATGCAGGCATGTGTAGAGATTTGCGCCATTAGTAGAGATCAGTTATATGCCCCTCATCGGTTTGACCCTGATCAGGGTCGATCTCCTGTGCTTGATATTTATATGGGCCTTGGGAAATTGAAAATAACGACCATCAAAGGATTGTTCTGTCGCAATGGGAGGAGCAGGGAGCAGCAAGTCACTCCTCCCCGGGGTGTTTGACGACCGAGGGAAGTAACGGGAGGCAGACGCTGGCGTTGACATGACGGGTCAGCATGCTCCGAATCGCCGATGATTTCATCTAGATTAGTACCGGAGGTGGACATTCGGGGTATTGCTGCCAATATAATTGAGCACCTGATGGTGACTTTTGGCATTTTATTTCGATTACTCTTATGGACACTCAGAATCGTGAATGATTTCTACTTCACCATAAGCTTTCCCAGTCTCTGTATTCCTATCCGCGTCTCGAAGGCTTTGGTGATGAAGCCACAACACATGAACTATTACAGTCCCGTGTTTTCTTATGTTCATTTTTTTTCGTTTAATGTCAAGGCTAAAACTTTTTAAGCCCCTTTTTGTTCCAATGAATTGTCTATGGAAGGCCTTCGTTAACTTCTTATATTTTTTCAAGAAAGTAATCTTGATGATCATGAAATCAAAATATGATGGTTTTAGAGGTCAAGAAGAGAAAAAAATGAGTGTAAAAAATATCTGCATAACATTTTTTTTTCCATTTTTTTGTATCACACACAAAATACTGTAATGTCAAATAACTATGTGAAAGTACAATATAGAGCCACCACAACTTCCTTGGACATCAAAACACACCAGCACACTGACATAGTAAAGCCCACACTAAAAACATTACGTAGACCACAAAAGGTAAAAAAGATGGGTAGCTGCATAAAACAATGCGAGCCAATAACAATAATAATAATAATAATAATAATAATAATAATAATAATAATAATAATAATAATAATAATAATAATAATAATAATAATAATAATAATAATAATAATAATAATAATAATAATAATAATAATAATAAAATACTTGCTATGAATGAAATACAATGCCAAACGTTCATTTGAAGATCATTATCCCTTCCTTGATCATAATGAGACTGAGCCATCAGCTTTCCTTGGTATGGGTTGATCATAAGAAACCTATTGACCACGGCTACGCCGTCCTAACAGGCTGACTCCTTTCACATTTGTCAGCAAAAAAAAAAAAAAAAAAAAAAAAAAAAAAAATTCTGGTCACATGAACTTTACGTTTTTACAACAATTTACACCAAAGCTTGTTTGGCCGATTTGAGAGGAAGCAATCCAAATGTTTCTGACACTTTCTCTCTGTCTCTCTTAACTACCCTCTGTTTGATTCAATAATGCACGATACACCAAACAAGGCAGAGAATCAAGGACGCAATCTATCATGCGATCTGCAAAGTACAGGACGGACCAGGTAGGTTAATGTAACATTTCATTGGAAAAATGGCATGCCATGGAACCAGGCAGACGAGGAAATTACATTTACAACTCGAGAAAAAAACTTCGGATCTCTGGTGCTTCTATATATTCATTCATTCATTCATTCATTCATTCATTCATTCATTCATTCATTCATTCATTCATTCATTCATTCATATATTTTTAGTTAGATAGTTTATTTTTTATATCTATATACATACATATTTATTTGTTGCTTGTTTGTTTATTTATTTATTTACTTATTTATTCATTCATTCATTCATTCATTCATTCATTCATTCATTCATTTATTTATTTGTTTATTCATTTATTTATTTATTAGTTGCTTTTAAATCACAAGCCTGAACATAATTCAAGCATCTGAGCTGTAGATCTGTCAGATTTGCAAGTTCCATACCATGGCATTGGTTACAGAAGAAACACCTGTAGATTTATACAGAATGAACTTTATCGCCTGTGCTAAGACACGGATAGACAAACTCTGAACAACATGCTCAGTATACTAAAGCTTAAGCAGTGTGTAAGGTAATCAATATACCGGCTGGCTCTTGTTATAACCCCAAAATGTATAGATACAAAAATAAAATGAAAATAAACAAATATATCCCTGTCATTTAACATGCAATCATGGAGTCAGGATATTAGTACTCCAGGGCCACCGTTCCGGGTTGGATACTTACAGATCATGTGACAAAATTCTATGCGCGCCATATGTATATTATCAATGGAAGTAAGTACTTCATATTTACCAGATCCAACTGAAACTGCTGGCTGGTCACTATGTACATATATATATATATATATATATATATATATATATATATATATATATATATATATATATATATATATATATATATATATATATATATATATATATATATATATATATATATATATATATATATATATATATATATATATAACTCGTAACTACCAAAGCGTCATGAGCAAGACAAAACCTGCCTGACAGTAAATGACTGAAATTGTCTTCCTAAGAATCGGTTCTTGCCACTGAAGCTAGTGTTGCCATTAACTAGCAACCTGTCAGTTGGACTTATTCCTTTTGACATCGTAAAATTATCTCGTATTGTTGCCAACCACGGCGACACGCAACAGCACGCAATGGTTTATGCAATGACTGTGTCTTGATGTATGGCTAGTTAGTGTCATTGTCCGATATCGGTGATTAAGTATAAAGACCTTTAGCTGTACTGCAGGATAGGAAGAAAACCGAAGTGAAGCAACATCCTCAACGATCATACGTATTTGCAATGGAGTGGGACATTGTGATGCCAATATATAAAAGGCAAAATTTGTTTAAAACACTTGACTTGTTACACGGACGTATGACATATCGAAGTACGACTCGTTGAGATTAAAATTATGGGCGCCAAAAGATACAGTTATAACATAGCAACAATACTGACAACGTGGTAAATAAAACAAAATCAACAACACGTTTTCAAGACAAATGCAGTTTTAATAGTGCAGCACGATCTGGATAGCGGCGTGGTTCTTCTTGGAAAGACTAGTTCTGTAATGTTACATCTTCCTATCATATTTTTAGAAGGTTGAATACCTTGTATTGTATATGTACTTCAAACTAATTTTAGTTTGTGGAGACATTGCACTAGGGCAAGTTAAACAGAATTTGACTTAGTGTTCAACATTTCAACATATTTTTCTTAATCTTTCAAGACATCAAATTCATTAATGTGATTCCTGACTGCATTAAATAACACACGACTTTTTGTGGACCTTAGCAGAAAATGTCTGCGTCCTTAATACTTGTCAATTTACAGTTAAAGCTAGTTCTTTCGTCAACTGGGGTAACAGGCCGAGTGTGTCGACCTATTTCGATTCTTAGATTTTGAGAACTTAGTCGGAATCTTGATATAGCCTGAATATATGTTATGCTCGGGGGATTGGGGATGTATGATTCCATGCACATTTCTGAATAGAATGCTTTGTATGTTTGCAAGTTTGATTCAGGGCATAGGGAGACAAGTTTGATATTGACGGCCTCGACATACTGCCCGTACAGTTTGTGATCGTTTTTTTTTGTCTTAACAGCATGCCGTTCAATGCAAGTTGATTTTCCTAGTGTGTAGACATCCCCACACTTGACAGTATCTAAAGCATGGCACTTCAATTGTTTTGTCCAAATTTATAAAGATCCAGTTATGTATTGTTTGCATACTTAACCATATTATTATCTGCTAAACCTAAATGTGCAACTAGTATTTAATTCTCTCTTTTGACGTAAAAGTAGAGGGAAACGCCCCGTATCTGGATATATACCCAGGGTAGGCCTTTGTATACCTACGCCAAGCATGTAATTTAGCTGTCCCAACGGACTGAACTTTTTCAAAAATAGCAATTTCTTTACTTTCTGTCCACATGTCACAGGCATACTCCAGACTAGGAAGCATTTGACAGTCGAATATTTTAAGATATGCAACTGAAAGCGGCTTTCCCATGACACTGTGGTGGAATGTCTGCGATTTGTTGGATATCGCTCTTTGAGCTTTTTCGGCAAGGGGAGTATGTGTACTGCTGGAAGGATGTTGTTCAGTGTAGTCTTAAATAAGACCAAGATATCAAAACTTTGAACAATCTCTACAAGTTCATTATCAAATGTAAAAACACTTTAGACCATTTCTTTATTCAAGAATCGTTATTTTTATTTTTGACAAAGTTTCAATAAGGTGTCATGTGTGCACTACACAGAAAAGCAATCTAATTATCTCTATAACCTCTTTGGTGTCTCTGAGTACATCACCAAGTCGTCTGCATACAAAAGGTAATAATAAAGTAAATCACCTAAAAAAATACCAAATTCGTTATAGAAGTGTTGACCCACGTGAACACGAAATTCTGTAAATTATTTTTGGCTTACTACCCCGCCTTGCAGTACATCTTAAAACATATGATAAAAAAACCTCTCATCCTTAAAACATATTAGTTATTATACAATACACTGCAAATACAATGCAGCGACTTTAATGATATGCCTCCATTCTTCCAAGACGGGGGAGCAAAGATGTGGATTGACCCGAGACTCGATGGTACTGTGAGATAATAATTTCTATATTTTTGCATGCTGATATCTTCCGGTGAAACACATTTCAAACAAAATCACTGATACTATTTGGTTCTCAAGTCTTCAATTTTTAGTGGCTTTCTTATTGTTCCTTTTATGTTTGTTTGTTTGTTTGTTGGTTGGTTGGTTGGTTGGTTGGTTGTTTTTTTTTTTTTTTTAATTTGGTTTTTGGTTTGGTTTAAAGAACATTCCAGAGATGAAACTAGAGAGATATTCGAGGCATGTTTAGTTCCTTTAACGGCAGCGAATTCCGAAAAATCGGAGTTCGAAGGATTCTCAGCTCAGATCGACTTTATTTGCCAACATAATTTGTTTAGGCTGGCTTAGCAGGATTAATTCCAGGCAGATGGCAAGAGCTGATAATATGGGGCTGATCAAAGGCTAGAACCATGCCCTGTCCAGGTTGTAAACTTCCTGCCTTTTTTCCCCTTTATTTGTTAAAGGTATGGGTGTACACTGATTTATAAGATATGCAAGAACTTGCACAATTACCAGGGGATTTCCCATAATGTTTTGCCGGTAAAATACAGCACCAAATGATGCTTATTGTACTGGAATAACGGTGGTCAACCGTCTACGAAGCATGTGTGCCACAGTGTATAATCGTCGTCAGTACCAATTCAGACTGAATGTAGCTTGCAAGAATCCTTTTTTACAGTCCAGCGATATTGTGGGTTATAGTGTCAGCTACAGTCTCAACGCGCTAGGGAGCACTTGCTGATTGGTTGTGTGACTCCATAACTCCAGGCTTAGTCGTTACTTTACTTTGCTTTATTCCAACGTCAAATATCCGCCAACCAATACGAGAAAAACATTCATAAAATCTCAGTGGGCTGTTGAGACAATTGCTAGGGAAGCCGGTCTCACAGTTACCACTAATACCAGTGTACAATCGTTTCATCTTTTAATACAGTTAACAGTCACAGACACCGTCAGATTCGCACAGCAAATCAGGGTCGATTCATTGCAGTTGCGTGACATTGCATGGATGGGTTTTCTACATATCGTGCTGCCTTGTTGTGATATAGTTTACTGTTCATCATCAAAAATGACATCAAGCCCAACGGTCTCCGCCAGATTGCCGCCGAATTAGACCACCGCACTATTGTATTTGTGTCTTGTTGCCCCGAACCACTTCCTAGTAGTCATTACCCTATTCCGCAGGCCGAACTCTTTACTCTCCATAAGCAAACCTGTCCCTGTCTAACCTATATACATATGGAATTACTATTGTCCATATTGCACGCGTTCCTCTGTAAAATTTTGACATAGGCTGTATCAGCCCAAATAAATTAAAGGGTCTTCAGTGGGTAACTTCTCAACATGTTTCAGAGCCTCTTACCCGGACATGTATCTCTGAGTAGCGTCTCTCTGTCTAAGCTAAATATTCAACAAAGAAAACCCATATAATTTAGACTATTGAATCGACTGGCTTAGATCAACTCGCTGAGCCCCGGGTAAAAACAAATGCACGCTGAATATCGAGGTAAATTTTTCTGGTGTTTTTATCAGTTCTAGCACTTTGCAACTTATATAGCGGTCTCAAATTTAATAATGGGTAAATAACAAATGAAGCTAACTATACAATAACCAATGCCTTAAAAGTCAAAAAAAAAAAAAAAAAAAAAAAAAAAAAAAACCCCGCTGAAAATGAAAAATTTGTGTTTCCTGTGACCTTAATTTAGATTTTAGCCATAAAGAAGACCTTCGGGAAAAATTACATTTGATCGTGGGATACAGGTGCACTACAGACGCACAGTTTGTAGTGTAAGCGGACGGTTGAATGAGAGAAGACCTTGGTTGTAGTTGGGAACAGTTATTAATAACCGCCAAATGACGCTAGAGTCACAGGAAAAAACGAGGGAAGCCTGCCGTACACTGTCAATCAGGTCCACTTCCTGTAGGAAAACAGCCATGAACCAGGCAACAAACCATAAGGGTATAACCCAGCGTTATCGTTATTTTGGGAAGCGGACAATTTATACCTCATCAGAAGGCGCTGTACTTTGCGATAAGAACAAACACGTTCCCTACCATACGTACTCTCCACCTGCGGCACCTCCGTATTATATAATGGCTTTCAACTTTCACCACATCTTCGAAATTTTGCAACCTGAAGAAAGGACTTTTCTAATAGTATTGGAACTCAGGGTATGTTGACATATGCTCGTGCAGCTAATAGTCTAAAATATTAACTTGCTGGTGTCGCAAACATGACTCCTTTGGACACAAATATTCAACGTTCTGTCCAAGCAGTTTGAATAATTCTGTTAATTTTGAATTTTCGAGATAATTTCGAAGGAATTCCTGTTACCTCTCCTTAGTTTTGCAAGTTCCAGCCCAAATGCAAAATGAAGAAATGAGCACACATTTCAAATGTTAAAATGGTAGTTGAAGGACCGTATTAACTCTACAGTTTGACTTTGATTACAGACAAAAGTTATTGCACCAGAACGACTGTTTCACCTGGATACATCTCCAGTACTAATTATTTTCTTTTAATCAAACAAGAAATTATTTATGAAACAAAGCACTGTGGGCAAAAAAAAAACAAACAAACAAAAAACAACAAAAAACCCCCCAAAAACCACCACCCCCCAAAAAACAAAAAAAACAAAAAAAAAAAAAAAAAAAAAAACAACAAAAAACATATTGGAGATTTTGAAAGAAAGTATCAGAAAAATGCTTATAAAGATAAAATGGGAACTAAACCATTTTCAAACACCCCACCCTATAGTCAAAACAGCTGCCAGTATCTGAATCGCTGGGAAACAGCATGTCACAACCTTCGCAGTTTACGTATGCGCGTAAAATGAGGGGCCACTTTTAAAGAAGGGACACTTTTAATGAACATGGATTTACATTGGAATGTAAATGAAGATAAAAATTTATCGCTGGGCTATAAAGAGTTACTTTAATCCGAACAGAGTTAGGAAAGAGGTGATAAAGCTAACAAGTAGTGAACGGGGTCACCCTTGACTAACTTGCGCACTGAATATATATTAATGGTGCTTGACATTGGGAAGGAAACTTTCATGATTATGTGCCTTGCACATTAAAATTTGAGTAGATTACTTGACAACCAGGAATTTATGTGGTATATTGGCTGCGAGAGCTGTACATTTGTGGTATGCGGGCACGGGCTCTTCTTGACACTTCTTGAGTTCATCACCTTGGCTCCATTGTTTCGTATCGCTAAACAGAGTAAGAATTGGTCCTTGTGTTTACAGGTAGTGTGAATAAGTGGTCTTAACACAGGGAACCGAAATATTTAATGAATTGCGCATTCTTAATCTCGTTGATAAAAACGTTAAGGAAGCTAACTCCTACGATTTGCCCGTTTCCCGATCACGGGGACCATAAAGACACGCCGCCTTCTCGAATCCGTAGGGAAGCACCAGCGTGTTGAATTCATCCTAAAGAAAAAACAAACAAACAAACAAACAAACAAACAAACAAACAAACAAACAAACAAACAAACAAACAAAAAACGGATATTTTCTAATTTTATATTGCCTTTGATTACAATAAATCCATGTACTTACAGGATAGGTCTCTGATTCGCGCTTCCAGAAATTTGTACTGAGACTATAATAACACAGGGTTGGTTTTTGTATGATGTATATTGCGCAGAATCTATCCATATTTTTTACCAAAAAATCCAATTCCCACAAAACGATTAGGATCATATAGGGAATCAAGTTTTGTTTGGTAACGGAATTTTGAGCTATACCTTTAGTTCTAGCATATACAGATATTGCAAAGCTTCGCAGTTAATTCAGTTTGTCGTTAAATATATATATATATATATATATATATATCTGTATGTTCCCTCTCTCTCTCTCTCTCTCTCTCTCTCTCTCTCTCTCTCTCTCTCTCTCTCTCTCTCTCTGTATGTTCCTTTTTTTAAATTTTAGTTTTGATGAGTTGTGAAATCCACTGGGCAAGATATATAAAGTTTTCCCTCTCAATAGCTAGCAAAAGCTTCTACGAAACTGAAAGGTAAAGGTATAATCGATCTAGTTTGAAAAACATTTTATTTCCATGGAAACTGTTTCGTTTGATAGTTCCCCTTTTTTATGTTTCTAAATTCTGATAAACTGAGGTTTACTGACTACATTGCCAACAACAGCACTAGAGACAACAGTTCCAAGTTTATACAAAAAGCCATGCACTATACATGTAATTTAAATGCAAAGCATGTTTAAAATGCAATACACGGTTTGTATTTGTTTGAATGACATGAGTTCTATGTTTATGCATAAGCGATGCCTACTGAAAAGGGCTTTTGAAAAAAAGTACTTCGTCAGAGCAGCATACCAGTACCAATGGTTGATAATGGGTAATGCGGACCTCAGGTCCTGTGATATATATACAGAATATATATACATATATATATATTATATAATATATATATATATATATATTATATATATATATATATAAGTATATATATATATATATAGTGTATATAATGTATAT